>VOMN01074564.1:0-12810 GCA_014899125.1 Orchestia grillus
CATTGCGTCTAACCCCAATAATAATAATAATAATAATTAATCCAAGTAGGTACAATTTTACCAGAAATGTAGGCTCTCGAACTCAATTCAGCTAAGCATTTTTTCAAGCACAAAAAGATTTTTCACGTTTCACGTAAGGGCAAAAGTTGCTCCTCATCAGCGTAGGAAGCGAAAGATTTCTGCGGTACTTATAAAAGTAATCAGGAGCAAATACTTCGTATGTACGAAGCAGCTATTTATACATATTTCCCGAGTTAATTGGATCGGACTTTTGCGCATAGAAGTAAAAAAAGTAGAAAGCGAAGAAAAAACTTGGATGTAAAAATTGAATCCCCCGCAGAGAATGAACAACACAGGTCCACTTAGTTCATCTTAACGAGTTGACAAATTTTCATGGAGAGTTGTCGACTTGAGTGACGTGAGGCAAACGATGGTGCAGAAAATACACGGATTTGTGTAGACTCTGTTCGTAAACCTCGACGTTCAGGGGAAGGGGAGTGGACAGAGGGGGGGGGGTTACGGCCTCGTGCATCTACCAAGTAGCGCCCACTGCAGCTTTGAAAGCTCGAATTCGGTCCGGCAAATTTCAGTTGAAATGAAGTCCAGACTGACTGATAAAACTGTGTCTTGCTGCGGTAACTAGGATACGAGGGATTTGAATTAGATCACAAGACCGGCTTATACGAACAACTGGGAGACTCTAGGAATCGGGTTTAGTTTTTGCGCGTCTCCCAGCAACGCGTGGTTGACTTCCTGTTCCACAACTGCACACATGAAACTAGATCTTGGGGGAGGAGGAGTTATAAATTTAGTGACATGGTTGAGGACTTCATCGTACTGTTGCCGCTTTCAAATCTCCCTTTCTTTACTGGTTCTCTTTCGCTCCCTTCGGATTGTCACTTTATAGTAATGAATAGGCCTCCGGGACTTCTATTTTTTGTGCACACTTCTTTTTATTTTATGCACTTTCTGCTGATTATTCCATTTCTTTTCTGCCTATTCGGCTGTTTCCATTCGCAGCAGAACCTATGTATAAAAACACCTGTGCATCGATTCCCCGTTCTCTACAGTCCGCACTAAATAGTCCCTTCTTCTCTTCGCTCTCTATGGATCACATTTCGTACGAATAGGGAGCCTTTCACTGACTAATAATCTAATCTTAAAAAAGTTATTGACTTCTGGGCTTTAAGAGTGGGTGCCTTCAAGTGTGGCTTGAATATTTACAGTTTGCTCCTCGTCGCCATGCGGTGCGCCAACGCGAGGTCGTCTGCAGCAGCTGGCGACTGGGACTTATGGCCAGCGATGAGTTGGACGCTCAGCCGTCTTAGCCAAATGGCCATTTCAATATTTCTTGGCTCTGCTATATGTCATTGAACAAATCTTGATTTTATGACTCTTATGACTCGTAAATAAGCCAATCGTGGAGTTCTGTCTCGGTCAGCCACAATCTTCCGTTGACGGTTTGTGGCAGCAAGATGGACTCAGGCTTCAACCTACGCAGTTTTGAATGCTCGTTTTCCTTAAGTGGGAACTGCGATGGAAAGCTTTCACCGGCGTTGCCTTGAAAATACAGCCAGTGACAGACGCGTATGCTCGTGAAACTAAAGTTAATCAGTGATAACATTTATTGATGTTTGACGAAGTTGTTCTGAGGTCATCTGTTTTCCTTTAGAAACGGAATTCAATGCATAATATTGTGATAAATTGGCGACAGCAGAAGCATTTATCTGATAAAAGGAACAAATCAACTAATTTTTATCGGGGTCTGTTCTTTTGAATTCACCCTCATCTTCTGTAATTGATTTGAAAATTTGTTATTTTTGAGTGCTCCACAGCTTCTGAAAAACCTTGCGTCTATAAATATATCACATTCATTTTTTTTCAAGTTATTAGTTTTGTGCTTGAAATACTTGCTAATTGCCTTGCTGCTAATAATTTTTTTTCTCATGCGTGTACATAAACCGCTTTTATTTTTCGCGGGCCTTGGCTTTCTATTGCCAGCTCTTCATGCCCGTTCTTATAAACATATGCGCATTTTCTAGCTCCAACTTTTTCTTCTTTTGGTAAGAAAACATTCAAAAAGTCAACTCGGTTTTTCTTAATTTTATTTCTGAGCTTAATGTTGCGCTTTATTCGTTTTGTCTGCTAAGCTGTTGCAGCGAATACCCTATTGAAGGGAAATTATTTCGTTTTTGGATAATCACTGACGTCACCCTGGTCGGTGAAATGTCTTGCGACTAAAATTTGACATTCACTATTGCTTTGTAGCAGTGCCAATGAAACATCCTATAAAGTCCTAATAAAGTCCTATCAGAATGCTCCGAAATCGTCGGTACGACCGCAACACACAGTGACACCGCAGGCTACTCTGCATTTCAACAACAATCTTTGCGTTCCGTTTTACCTGAATGATAATTTCATTTGGTTTTTGATTCATTTTGTCGAGTGACGAATTTGAACTACGAAATTAAAGTTCGTATGCAGCCGAATACAATGTGAGCAAATTTAAATCGCAACATGCGAAAAGTGCATGTCGTTATTCAATTGCAATTTGTCAGAGGCAGCTCCTCGTGAGCGTCAGGGGAGCTCGTCTGCCGTACTGCCCGTAATTGCAGACGTAGATTTTGTCTCCTCGGCATGCCAAGTGATTGACAGGTCCGATTCATTGTAATCAAGTGCAGGAGCGGCGTTCGTTCTTTGGAACTCCGGTGTCGCTTTGTCATTTTAGAGTCTTTTACCTCGCTGCCAAGAACAAATGTACCCCACCTTCATTGCGAGAGTTAAAGGAGTTCGCTGCGATTTGCTTCATCCCTCGCTGTAGATGGCGTGCTGCGTGACAGCGCTTCGGGTGTACAACAGAACAAAGTCGACCTGCTTTGGGATGATCTCGCGTCACTCTTGCTATCCGACGTCCGCCTGTTTCTCTCGAACGAAACTGTGCAACATTAAAACGTGACTTTGTTCCCTTCGTTTCAACAGATGGCCAAAAGAAAGGAATATATGATTCAGCGGTCTATCTATAAAAGAGTTAAACTTAATTCCATTGAAGTATGAAAACAAATAAATTTCTGTCCCGTTTTCCCTTAATATACGTAGAGAGCACACTGTAACCAATTTCATCGAACACAGTTTGTCGCATGCAATTATAATCCGCCTCTTGAAATCTCATATTTCCTTTGAGCTGAAACGCTGCTAATGGAGCCGTTTTTGAGCGCCTCTGTGACTATCTGGAGCGTGACGGGAACATTGCGACGGACGGCAGTGGACTTGTCAGAGCGCTGCATCCTGTCACTCCTCGCCTCTGTCGCTCACTCCTTGTCTTTGACCCTCAAATTCGAAAACATGAAAAAAAACTACTTGAGGGGCCAAAATGATAGGTAATTATAGATGTTCCGGCGAAAAAGTTGTTCAGGGTAGAAGTGCTCTGATCCTACATTGATGTTGGCATCACCAAGCTCCGCCGGACGATAATGTGCTTACTTACCTAGCGTGACTAAAATTTTTTCATCATAAATCTGAGCATCAACCTGAATTAGGATTGCTTAGCGTTAAGTTCGTTTTTGTTACTGATAAGCACTTTTATGCTGGAATTGTTGTGGACTTCAGTTGAAGGCTTGGAGGCAATTTTTTCTCAAGTAGATGCACCTTAAAAACTACGAGACGCATTTCCCTGTCTAATGCTACGGGAACTGGCCTCCGCACGGAGGCACTGTTGAGTTTCCTCAGCTATAGGTAGGCCTTTGGGACTTTTATATTTCGTAACCACTTTACTACCTTCAATTTTCACACCTTATTCGCTATCTCTTACTTAGATTTTCTTCCTCTTCATTCTCAACTTAGAGTTTCTATGCACAGGGGATCCTGTGTGGGAACACACCTTAGCTGATTCCTCGTTCTGAATAGTCAATACTGAATGGTCCCTTCTCCTTGCTGTCTTCAGGTCACATTTCATGTGAATATGGAGCTTTAAGATAATAAGAGTAATGACACATTTTTCATCATGTATCTTTAACTGTCCTACTATTTAGCTCTTGCCTCAAACACGGCCACCGTATGTAGAGTAACCATAAGTTCTTGTGATAAGGATGAGTTGGAATGTCACGTTAACAGTTTCCTCTGTCAATCAAGTGTAGGGCAATTAGCGGTAATTGGCCCGGACGCCGACAGTGGCCATAATGTGTCGAGAATCTGGCGTCTGCTGGTGGAGAACTGAAGCTGAAGTCCGTCGCTTGGAGCCTGAGTTTTTACTATTAAAGGATTCTGTCAATGGCCAATAAAATGTAGTCTAGGTTTGAATACGGACCACACAATGTTAATCTAAGTAATCGAGTTCTTTAAGGGCGATTAAGTTATGAGTGTTTGTAGTATCCTGAAGCAATTCAATTTCAAATTCTACTCCCTGATGTAACAAAGATTGGATTAACACCGCATTGGCCAGTCCAATCGCATGGTCGCTGCCAAGCGCCTCTGTTCATGTAACGACGAATTTATGTATAATTGACTTTATGTATTACCTAATCGTTCTTTTCTGAAAAGCTGAATCAGTAGGTAAATCGTTGTCGAGTTCGCTATTAAGATGTACGGGGTTCACGCTGCTGCCGAAAAAGAGTGGTTGGGCGGCCGCTTAGCCTATTGTGCAGAAATTTGCTCAGGCAGTTGTCGTTGCTGGAGATGTCGTCGAGACAATGGTTGCATCCAGTCGTCCCCCAACCTGTGCTTGTCCAATGCTTTTCACTGGGCTCTTTACGCACTTACTCGTTTGGACGCGCCTATACATATTGGAACCAGCCTTATTATATTAGCTCAATGATAACAGTGAAAACTTTCAGACCGATGTGGGAGCGCTAAGTGATTTCAGTCACATTTAGAGTCCATTGAAAATTTCAGAACAAATGTACCTCGGTCAAAGAGTGAAGAGCGGTATATTTTCTTGAATGTAAAATGTTATACTTCGCCCGAATGTTTATCATTGCTGGAGGTATTTCACCGAGCGATTGCCCCCATGACGTCATTGGCTATCAGAACTTCATTGGCTATCATGACGTCATTGGCTCACGTGACGTCATTGGCCACCATGACGTCCATCATTGCCCAGGCACGTGGCGGGCCGCGGCTGCAGCACCACCGAACGTAGGTAATTTTGAGTTTATTGCTGTCTGATCCTGACGGGGGAATTGAATTAAAATCAGAAACATCAGCATCCTAATTGGGTACCTAAGGAACACCCCATTAACACTTCGACTACGATTCTCCACGCAGGTAAAATTACATGCCGACAAATATTTCTGCTGCAAATTTATAAATGAAGGATTTTGGTTTCACAAATATGGTTACCCTATTAATTTTCTTTCTAATCAGACCTAACTTCCTCGATTGATAAACACAAATTTGATGAAAACTTGAAAATTTGTATTTATACATGATAGTGCTTTGGTTACATTAGGTTAGGTAAGATGATCGCGTGAACAATATATGACCCACTCCGGAGGCGAAGTGTTAATTAATTAATTAATTAATTGTGTCTCCGCGCAATACTTTCTCCTTTCCGCCAAACTCTTGATTGCAGATATATGATACAGTTTTTGGGTTAATTTTGAATTTATATTCCTGCGTGCAAAAACAAGATCGTCCATTTCAAGGGTTCTTCTCATGCATTCTGTATGGTCAGTCACACTAACGCACCAAAAACGAACAGATCTCTTTTCAGGTCGTCTGACCGTCCTTTTGACATACCTTGTCCCTCAGAAATATGTCCCTATGGCTAAGACAATTTATCTTGGCTGCCGGTGAATTGCTGATGCATCAACTGAATTTACTTCAATTTTAATGAATTTATCTCAAATTTTTTGTTCAAACTCTCGTATACTGCAGCTACTACCCAATGGATATGGCCCTTGAATGTAGGTTGTCGCATTTGATAAACCATCAGAAATGCTCTCAAAAATTGAACAGAGAATAAATATTTATAAGTATTTAGTCAATTTCTAGCCGCTTATTTTGTTCGCTACTGATAAATAATATACCGTTATGGTAATTTACTCCAGCACATCTGTATTGGATATTCACGAACTTTCCTGTGAATGAAGAATTTATTCCTGTGAAATTCCTGTGAATTATTCTATCGCACAAAGTTCCTTTGTCATGGACATTAATGGCCTTTCCCGTGATGACGACCGCTCTATCGCGCAAACCAACCCAGGGAAGGCGCAGGGCTGCACGGCGCCTCGTGTGACGGAGACGAACTTGTTATTTAAATCCAGCTCGGCGGCTCCTAGTGCTGTATTCCTACGACTTCTGATGCGTCTACTGCTGCCGTCCTGTTGTCAGACGCCGCTGCCGCACTCTCATCTCCTCCGCATTGTGGTAGGCGATTGGTAGGCTGAAGTCGGTGCTATTCTTCTGAAGTATTGCCTTTGTGCTTGTAAGAGGAGCAATTTTGCACTTGTCGGGCATCTTCTAACATTTGCTGCCGCATCCACTCGCTCTGTTCTGCTCGCAACACAATAATGAGTCGTTGACGCCTCGCATGGGCAGCTGCTGGCATCCTGAGCTTGCTGCCACTGCCCAACCGTATCACAACGTTGAGTTAACAACATATTCTGTTTGGTTCAAGGGAATATTACCTGTCGGGAATTACGACTCGGGAAAAGTCACGCTCCTTCCTGCTTACTTAACTTCTTAGACATCGTCAAGGGGTGAAGAATATCAAGTTATTTACACTGCCCACATTTTTCTGTCGAGCCATCAAACCTCAGAAGTAGGTGGTGGTTAGGCAATAGTTGATGCACGTGTGATGAGCAAGTTGTCGCGTACACGAGTAAGAATTTATAAGGGTGTGGACCGTTCGTGTCGCAGTCAATATTTTGGTTCGCTTATTCTATCTTCCGATGTTCCCCGCTGCTGCGACTGCCTTTGCTAATGGGCCAAAATTGGGCACAACTTGTTGTCGCCATTTGCCGCCGCTGGCCGCAGAGCTTGCGTCCTCCCTCACCTCGATATAGCGTCTCTCCTTCTCGCCTCTCGTCCGCCTGCACCAGACCTCTCCATTTTTCTCGAGGGTAAGCCTGGTGGCACAAAATTTGGCTGTGTTGACAGCTTGCGGATTACCTCGTCGCCGGGCGCACAGTCCGCACTCCCGGGTCTCCCTCGTCCCAGGCTGGCGTGTCGCGAGTTTTACATGAGCCCTTTGTCAGCTCACGGGGACATTGTTTCTCCTGGCGAATTACACACGAGCTCGAGTGAGATCTTTTGATCCTCCGTAGTAAGCATTACCATGTGAAGTTGATGGAAGTTATAGTAATGAAATGGGGCATGGATGTCAAGGCTGGGACCCAAAATAAACGAGAGCGAGCGTTGGTCAGCTTTTACCATACGTGACTGCATATTGGAAATTATTTCACGAATGATAATAGTTTTCATGAGTATACATAAATGTGCGACTGGAATCTGTTGTGATGAATCTAATATAAAAATTCAGAACTCATTTTTATTACATTTTTGCGTAAGAAAACGAAGTTAAGTATGAGAATTAATTCATGGTACATCGGTGGCATGCACGGAGAATGAGTTCTGATGAGTCTGGAAATATTTTAAAGTATATTTTGGTTTAATTTATTCACAGTAAAGGATAGCCGAAAGGAGACCACATCGTTTATAAAAATAGCTCGATTGATGAGCTTCCAAAGCACGAGTCATTTCTTGAAGAGGGGCGCGCTTGCAAGTAGCCAGCAAGGAGACCGTGAGGCGTGCCTGCGTCTAAACAGGCTACAGGGGCGCTTTAGCCGTCTACATTTACCGTAGCCTGGAGTGGTCAGCCCTGTTCTTCGAAGAGAAGGCGGTCATTGATTTTGAACTTCAGTAGTCAGTGCTCGTGCCGCAGCTGGGGGCTGCTTCCTGATTTGTTCCCTCAGGTCTGCGCGATTGAGATGGGATCCATGCATTGTAAAAACATCTGTGAAAATAAATTCCCAAAATTAATTTCCATTTAAGTGTGAGTAATTTCGTTCTCTCTAGAGTTCGTCTTCAGTACAGTTACAAGTGTCCTTAGTCAATTAGGGAAAATTAGGTACTGTACTTCATTCATTGTAAATCTACCTCGTCTATGAACAAAATATTGTGTTACACCTATGCAAGGAATAACAAAAATCGATATTGCTTAATCTTATAGATCCAAATGAATAATCTTGCACACTCAAATGCTAAACTTCTTGTAGCGAGACGCGCAATTTTGGCAACGAGATCATAATGCATCCGGAACACTTGTGAAGAAACCATTGTTCGACAGAGAGCGAACTTCTTGAGGTAACGAATGAGCCCTAAAATCTTGAAATCGATGTTAAAATAGGTATAGTGGCGGTCGACAGGGGTGGGAATGGGTGGATGTCTTACATTGAAGTAAATTGAGGTAGTTAGGAATGCCTTCATAAGATACATGCTGCAGATAATACAAGAGTGCACGTTGCTGGAAGTCACAATTAGTGAAGGAACACACGAAGTTATTATTGCAATCCTATTTGTTGTCTGCTTTGCTTTCTTATATTCCCTGCTGTTGCAATGCGTACGGAGCCGCCCCCTTGACGTGAAGGTACGCAGCAGGTGCGTAGAGCTGTCGCGCTCTGTCGAGTGCGGGCAGTAGGAGTTGGTCTTGCCTCTCAGAGCTCAGTCGCTACAATCGAGGTATGGAGCCTAAACAATTCGTCAAATGATAATAGGTTACCTTGGAGATTACTTGAAACCTGACTAATTTCAGTATCACGAGGGAAAAATAGGCGCGAACTCGTCGAGTTTTTAAAAAAATAATGCACTCGTCTGTGCGCTTTGTGCAGATGCCGATGTCGTCAGCATGTTCGCACGGTTGATTAGGAAAATTAACACCGGCTTTTGAAGTTCAAAGACGAGCATTTTTAAACTACGTTGTTACACGGAAAATGCCAATACTCTCCCGATACTTCAAGATATCACTTTCTTAACTTAAAAGTGATATCCTGTTTTCACTGTTTTTAACTTCTTTACTCGAATTTGGAATTTGTCTCGGGTGTAATTTAGTTTTTAATTTCCTCTTGTTTACGTTCAAATTTTTGATGCGCTAAGTTCTCTTCAATTGAAGTTGGTCTTTTTTCTGCGTCATTAATATTCAGAACAAAATATCATTGCCAAAGCTAGTTCCAGTCGCCTCATTCGAAATGTATTCTTTTCCGGTATACATTTAATTTTCACGAGTATTTTGTCACTTTTAAAGTTTTTCTGCTCTGAATAATATTATCAAGATTAATTTGACATTTTTAAGAAAAGGCTCGAAAGCGCTCGAGGGCTTTGAGTTTGATGTTACTTATTTTTTTTAAATCTAGCTGCATTTATGTCGTAAATTGCTGATTTCTTAGAGAAGAGTATATTCGGTTAGAACCTGATTTTTCTATTTATCGCGCTATATTATTCGATACATGCTTTAGTGAGTAGTGTATCATGATTTCCTGAAAACTGCTGCTCTTGAATTTTGGACATCGTCCAGGTTTAGAGGATATCCCTTGTTAAAAACTGCTAATTAGAAACATGTTATTCACATACATATTAGGAAACTGTCTTTTGTGGTAGTGTTGCACACTTCTAATCGTGTCAGCTAGCATTCTTGGACGAACTTATGTCAGAAATTTCTGTGGGAACTCCGTACTTGAAGTTCTCGTTGGTCTCTCAATTGTCATTCGACTGTTACATCAAATAAGAGTTCGTTAATATTCTCGGTGCTTGGAGCTTAAATAACTTATGGGAAAACCAGCAAAAATGAGTGAAAAAATTTGAATGCATGTATTTTCGTACAGTAAAAAATTGGGAAGAATTTACGTGAGAATTGTGTAGGCCTCTCACTGAACTGCTGACGCTGAACGTCTACTGAGAGCTTTGGTGCTAGAATTAATATCCGGGTCCCTGTATTTCATCAATGGAATTCGCTATTAATTGCTGCTACGGAGCAGAGGGAGCTGCCAATTAGTTGAAACTTCAGTCGGAGGGACGGGAGAGCGACTGATTGCAATTACTGATTTAGGTATTTACCAATTACCGATTTAGGTATTTACCAATTACCAATTTAGGTATTTACCAATTACCAATTTAGGTATTCTTTCTGATAAACGAGGGTGAATGGAACACTCCGGCCCGGAGTGTAGTGTTCCTGCAGCGACTGCAGCTGAGCCGATGTTGGTGTGGCTGATGTGTTGTGTCTAATGTGTTGTGGCTGAAGTATTGTCTAATGTATTGTGGCTGATGTATTTTGGTTGATGTGTTGCGCAGTGGCAGATGCGTTGCGTAGTGGCTGATGTGTTGCGTAATGGCGTTTAGCTCAAGCATCGTTTGATCTGAAAAGGAAAATACGGTTGCTGATTTTTCTGAAAAATGAATTTAGAAAATGTCGTCATGACGACCTGAGCACGAGGCCGTCGACGACGCGGTAGGTGCGAACAGCGTCGACATCAGCGGACTCTGCCATTGCAGACACCAGGTGGCCATGAAGTCGATAATGTAAGGAATGATATATGAATAGGGTTAGGTTATTTAGGTTGGCTCGTCTATCGTATGCTATTGGAGTTCCAGGGAGGCACTGTTATGTTACCTCAGCTTTAGCTAAGCCTTCAGGACTTCTATCATTCTTGCCCACTCTGTTTTTTGTCTATTTTGACGTGACATCTCTGATAATTCATTGCTTTCGTCCTCTTCCTTCTTAACTTGTTGTTTTTATCACATGTGCAAGGAATCTTGTGTGGAAACACACCTGTGAATAGATTTCACGTTTTCTAAAATCAATACTTAATGATTCCTTTTTTCGTACTCTTTGGAGCAGATTTTGTGTGGGTAGGAAGCATTAAACTAATAATCTAATTTAGAGACGAATTTATATGTAGTGAGCAGTAACGACGTAATTGGCAAAGAATGCGTAGCGTTATAGTTAGAAATGAAAAATGAATAATGTGGTATCGAAATAATCATGTCCATTCTTCGATAACGCTCTGGTGATGAGCCCCGTCTTCCGTGCTGGGGAAACTGGCGAGTCTGAGCTAGACTCGGATGTGTGAGAATGAGAAGTAAATGTTTGCTTTCATTGGTTTTGCAAAAATTGCAAATGTATTTACGCACATCCTCAAGAGAGTATGAACTGGCATGATAGATCGCCTTTGCCTCTACTTTACGCCATGATTCTTTTATGGTTTTCAAACTGATGTTTAGAGCCAAGAAATAATTTGAAGGGGTATTAGGGATGGAGGCAATAACATGCTCTCAGTTAACGCCTGCATTGTAGCAATGCCGTCCGTAGCGACGACTAACGCTAACTTCCCTTGAAGCTGAATTAATTTCAGACGCCATCGAAGCTCTGTGCTTGGTCTGCGAAGTGCAGCCTCCTTTGTGATGATCTATGCCCTCAAGAGCTCCGTGTATTCGCTCAGTAATGATTTCTCCTGCGATTGACTCCTGGAACTAGTTTTAATGAACTCGCTTGTTGTGACGAGAGTTGGATACCGGCACGTTTGAATATTGTTTTAATCCTGTTGTATATGATAGATGATGAAAATAATTGAAGCATATTGTAAAGGAAACGTAAGATTTTCTATTTTAGACCTCGGATACGTGTAATATTAACTACACTATGGTTTTGGTGCTCGAGAGACGCATTAGGGACGAATTCGGCACTTTTTTCACAAGCATACCATGGAGCAAGCGATGAAAGTAAAAACACCTCTCGGTCTCTTTGAAAAGTTCGCTCCTGAAGGAACAGACCTAGCAGCGTGCAGTGTACCAAACGCCGGAATGGGGTTCCCTTGAAGCGTCAGCGGCAGCGATATTGCGGGATGAGCGGAAGAGGAAGGTTCTAGATGAAGAGGGATGAGAAAGGCTCTGGATGAGGAAGGATGAGCACCTGATTGGGCCAGAGTGAGAGGCTGAGCCACGAGGGCCGTTGGAAAAAGCTCGCTACTTCATTGCCGTCCCTCGATCAGAATTGGGAGCTGAGCTCTGGGTTTTTTAGCCCTGCACAAGCGACCGCGCTTTGTTGCTTCTGTTCTCGCGGCTCCATTTTAGTTGCCGGGAAATCTACATCCTGCAATCGGGAATTTTGTACTTCGAGAGTGGGCAGTTGGTATACTGTTTGCCTCTCTGTATGTCGAATTTTTCCAAGCTTTCGGAACTTCTTTCGCCATCTTACATTCCCTTTGCTTCTTTTTTGTAGTCTTTCTTCCCGCTTCCCCTTACATCACAGACGTCGAGACCTGAGGCAACTCAATTTCGGTAAATTGACTTGACTCGAGTTTGTTGTGCCTGGTTACGAGACGTGCTTTGTGTAGTACTTGCTGGAGCTGCTGCCTTGTGCCGCTACCACATTTATGCGATATTTGCTTTGTTTCTTGACGCATGGTAAAGTTCTTCATGCAGTATTTGTGTTGTTTCATGAGGCTTGACAAAGTCCTTTACGCAGTATTTGTGTTGTTTCATGACGCTTGACAAAGTCCTTCCCTTCACGCAGTATTTGTGTTGTTTCATGACGCTTGACAAAGTCTAACGTTTCCTCAAACAACTCTTTAGCGATATGACCGAAGCGCTTTTATTCCTGTTATTGACATTTCCTTAACGACATATTGCTGTCATGATGGCGCAATATTATGGGATCATTTGAAAATTTATGGTTATGGCTGCATGCACCTTTTATCTCCCATTCACGCAGTATCGCGCATATGGTTCTGGCGAAGTACTTAGTCTGTCGTGCGGCCTGCTGTGCCTCCTGTGCCTGCTGTGCCTCTTGCGCCTGCTGTGCCTCCTGCGCCTGTTGTG
>VOMN01074568.1:0-31668 GCA_014899125.1 Orchestia grillus
AGAATAAACATACAGCCACTCACTTTAGGATTGTCAGCAACGCGAATAAAAAACAGACCCGAAAAAATTCTTTAGGGAACCTCAAGGTACTTCCCGCCCCAAGATGTTGTCAAGTTTTACAGGAATCCGGATAACAGTAGTGTGAATCAACGCACTCAAGCGCCCGAAATCGTCATCCAGTCCTGCCGGGACTTGGATGATAGTAGTGCGAAGTAACACACTAGAGCGCCTTTCATCGAGCAGCTAACAAACAGCTCTCTTATGTCTTAGAGGATTGACCATCCACGAGTGAGTTGCTTTAGGCGAGTTATCACAATTTTTAATGACGGACAAACTAATTTTATATTAATAGAGGTTAATTTAAATACAACCAAAGTCCTTGTTCGAGCAAGTTCTAACTTCCAGTAAGTTCTCGTTCTCGGACCTATTTATAGTCCATAGCCAATTTCAAGCTCAGCCTACCGCCCTGCGCTTTCTCGCTACGGCCTCTGCCTCTATCCCTCTCACACTGCCTCTGCTATCCCAAAATGGTATCATTTATCAAATTTGTCTCTGCTGTGGTGCCAAGCGCTTATTCTGCCACATCGAGAACACTCCCACGCTTACAGCTTTGGAATGTGATTGTTGGTCCAACTTGAAATATGCTTTGGGATTTCCCTCGTTATCTAGAGATGTAGCCCGTTACAGTTGCGCTCTCCCCTCGGCGTTGCTTGATTAGCTCTGCATGGGACTTGGCCAAAAACGACGCGCCAGTGCATGTGTACAACTTCTCACGTCTCTCTCGCCTGCATACAATCGCAAGGCATCGCTACAAACATGCCTACGTATATACAATGAACGCCTAATTTCTTTATTTTATACGCAATACTCTATTTTCAGATCTACTCCACGAGAGGGCTTTAGCTAATGAATGCATTTCAACTCAAGAATGGTGGAAGTCCGAAATTCAAAAACTATAATAATTTAAAAGGTGCGCTAACAGTCATATTGGGCTGGGCATCAGAGTAACGTCTATCACTGGGCGACAGTGAGATCTGAGGAGAAAGATTGATTGATTTTATAGCTCTGTTTCTTCCATCAGTATCACCAGCGTCAGGCAACTAAGGACCCCCAAAAATAATGACTTTCAGAGGCAGACAAGTTTAAATAGTTAGTCAATTTCTAGCTCCTCCGAGACAAAGTGCGCCAGTTACTCTAATCAGAGGTACAAATTTTACTCAGAAATTAACTAGCAGGGAAAGTTCAAATAGGAGACATTAAGGACAATGCACGGCTGAAGGGGACACAGAAACCAGCATTTTTAGCGACTCCTGCGCATAGTGTTCAGTAGTCACGAACTAGTTGGCGTTTACATAACCTGTTGATAGTTCCTACAGGATAACTTAGAAGGTCCATTATTTACTACAGGTTGGAGTCGGCACTCATTATTTTAAGTCACCCTGTTTTAACAGCAAAATAATACCCAATGAAACTCGTTCATTGACCAGAATAATACCAAGAATTGAAGACAAAATTGGGATAAAAAATCACGTCTTATCTTACTTCTTGTATTTGATGATTTATAAACAGAAATGAGCATAAATAATTGTTGACTAAAGGTACACAAAAAATATTAAAGGTATGAAGGATATTATTTGAAGTTCATTTACCTATTTGCTATTTTTGAATGAGACTAAAGAAACCTAAAAATCACAATTATAGGCATATCATTTATGATGGCAACTAAGAATGGATATACCCCAACATTTAAAGTTTTTGCAAGAAAAATTTGAAATCACAGGACCTTAATAAATGCTCACTGTTTAACATAAGCACTTAGTTTATTAGTGAACAGTGATGGCCAATAAAAATTATGCTCACTTAGTCCTTTATATTCATTGTTAAGTAAAAATATAAGTACAGTATTGGCTATTTAAAAAATTAATTAAAACATAACATGATTGGTATTATCACGTTATGTTGTATAAGATTAAAGAAAGAAACCTGTCCTAACCTAACGTCACTGGGAGAGAGTACAGGAGCAGGTGACTGGTTGTACAATATAAACTTATTTTTCCTTATCACAAACCTTTCAAAAATAAGTTTCTGTGACTCAGAAAGAAAAAAATTGTATTAATAAATATCAAAATGAAGATTCAAAAAGCAATAAAATACCCTGTGTGGTTTGCTGCGGGACAGTAAATACCCTGAAAAGAGACTTCTTTATCTCTTAAAATGACAACATAAGTGTCCCCTGTTGAAAATTTCTATAAAGTAAGTTCAAATACTGTTAGGTGTTACTGTTCTCAATCTATTCATTTTTTCTTTACCATGGAAACAATTGGAAATATTAACCATAATATCTTAATTTAATTAAAGTTTAAACATCTACAATAAAGAATTTATGAGCAAAACAGATACAAATAATTATTTCAAAATGCTACTCCTAAGCAAGTAAGAATTTTCAGGTTGATGATGAAAAGGAAAAAGTTGACCCTTTCAGTCCTTACAAAAAATTTTTTAATGCACTCCTTAGTTGATCACATGCAAATTTAGAGGTACAAAATTAAAAATTATGAGCAATGCATTTGTTTCCTTAGTATAAGCTAGAAGTGTCTTAACAGCTTTTTTTACAATGACACCCCAGCTGGAAGTGAGCTCTTTCAGATTTTGCATATCTGTCATTGAAAAAAAATGAAGAAAATCTTAACGAGTATAATAAAGTGTTTATAAGCACCAAGATACTAAAATAACACTTCTAAATATTACCTGTGAAATTTTGAAGGTTTGGCACATCTAATTTTTGACCAAAAGTTATTACATACAAACATAACAAGCTTTGTGTATCAGAAAGAAAAGAGAGGACAAAATTTCAGCCAAAGTTTTACCTCATCACTACAGTACACAGAATGAAAAATTTGTACTACTAGATTACTGCCAGTCTGCCACTGAGTTATAAATTACTAAAATATATTATCTTGTGCAGTTCATAGTAGCAGAGATCAACTGCCTGTGAAACAAAAGGCCAAATTTTAACCTTCACACCTTCACAGTCCGGAGTACAATCAACACAAATAAAGGTTTACGTCAAAGTGACACTACAGAAGTGAAGTAGTGAACATCAAACATGCAGTGAGCGAGGTCACTCAAAAGTAAACAAAAATTTTTATTTTTCATTTCTTTTCGTGTTGAATCTCGTTAACTTGCAAACTTTCGACCATGTTGTCGAAGCATATCCTGTACACAATGCAACCTACGTATCTTCGCTTGCACTAGCGTTGAGAATGTGTAATAATAAACCCATATATGATTCAACCTCTACATAGGTCAAAACTGTTGTCCCTTCAAACGTGTTTCCAAACCTTCTTCATTAAAGGATTGTCATGGAAGCAAAATCCATGGAAATGAATTCACCATGGATACAATGAAGAACGACACGCTTGAGTTCCCGTGACGGTAATGTTTAACAATCAAGCATTTTATTTTAAAACTACTACAAGAGTAAAACTACGTTTATTGAATTTGTATAACAATTTTTTAAGAAGATTAAATGTTTGTAACAATATAGCTCACCTCGAATGTAGGTAAACATTGATCTTTGTGCATGGTAAACGAATTTCATATTTTATAATAAACAAAAAGGCAAGAAGAGTCGAATCAAAAGAAATCAGATTCGCAGAACGTTTTGAGCCTATACCCATTATCAGATATAAGGAAAAAACGTGAAAAAATCAGGAATGAGTGGTACACCATTTGAAATAAAACTTCAGCATCAAAAAATTCTTAAATGTAAAAAAATACAAAGTAGGTTGATAGTAAAAATAAGATAGCGGTTTAAGAACTGCTAGCGAGTGAGAAGTTGACTGATCTAGTTGGTAAATACTTGCCAATTTTAAAATTTGTTTTAAAATTGCAACCCCCTCTTTCAGTCAAGTTCTTATCCGTTGGCTGATTTTAAACCATAACCTGTTTTTTAGTGTCAGTTCAAAGAGATCTCGGCATGCATGTATAATTCTTTTTATACCATTAGGTAAAAAATGTTAATCTAACAAGGCATTACTTTTCGTAGATCGTATACAAAAATAAACTTGAGCGGAAGATACTTAAAATCAAATATTTAGGCCATGTATGCATGATCTCATGGCAGATATTTGATTAGCCATTCATATTGTATGCGGTAAAATATTATGAAATTTGTCAACTTTCACTTCACTGTTTCTAGAGACTAAGCACAAAAATATCCATCAATTTATGATTTTAAGGATAAATGTTACATAACTTTACAATTTTTTTATCATTTTTATACGCTGAATTGAATGAGACATCAAATACAGTTTTTATTCTTGCCGTGAAATCGGAATAAATTATGAAGTTCCCATAAGAAAAACGGAGCAGCTGGTGTGTTTACACACACGCCCAATTTAACTCTACTTACATGGGCTCTGAGGTGTCGCAAAGTTACTTGAAAATCTTGAGCGTAACTGGTTCGGTGATAGCACACATCGTAGCTACGTTCACTTAGCTGGACTGATTATGCCAAGTATTGTATTATTAGCATATCTTACGTTCTAAATATCTAGAAAATAGTACAAGATACCATTGAACGGAATGCTTCTTTGTTTGTAAAATTTGATTGAAATAAATCAAAATTTCGTACACCTACAATTTATTAAATAAGATTTACTGGGAATGGATCGAGAGTGTAAACGTTTAATAAATCCTTCATCACAGTCAATTAAGTTCCATTTTACGTCAACTTATGATTTGGCTTTTATAAGCCTTTGCTTCGTGGAAGTAAAAAAGTTGCAAGATTATAATTTGAAAACATTTTGCATACCTGTATACGAGTAGTTAGATTGCTGAAAGTCGATTTCTTTTCTCTGTCATTTTGTTTTCCATAATATGTTGCCGATTATCGTTATTACTTTGCTTTCCCCTCCCCTCTGATAGTCTATCTAACTCCTCTTCGAGTTTTGATAATTCAGAAAAAATGTTGCTTGGTTGTTCTTGGAAGTGAATTCGGAGATTTAAAGACTTTTTCAATTTCATCTTTTTATTTTTCTTCAGTGATGCATAATCCTTTCATTTTAAACGTTGTGTATCTATCTAATCCATGTATTCAGTAAACGAATCTTTCGTCAGCGTCAGAGGCAGTATGTTTTTCGCTGCCTAGTAATTATAAAACTAACAACTTAACTGTTTGGTAATGGTTCTTCCGCATGGATATCTGTTGATTGTGCAGCAAGGCTTCAAGGTTTCATTAGCTGATCCGGCTTCAACCTTGAAGCTTCAGTGATATACTATATGCGAATGTACGGTATAACTGTAAAATTGGGCTGCTCAAGCTCCTCGTTGTATTGACTTCATACCTTTTTACCATTTTCGGCAGAAGTGTGAAATACGTACCTGATATTGCTCGTGTATCTCCTAAATTAAACGCCTGACAGAGGCTCAAAATTCTTCTAGATTTACCGATGAAGAGTACTTCACTAATATTTATTCTTTATTCGACGCGTTTCTAAAACTTGGGTTTATGTGTCTCGCACACTCCAACAAAAACAGCAAAAGCTTTTATTAGTGTCAATAACGAAAGAAATTGTCCATGGTCTAGGGAGGAATGACATCAATGCTTTTGCAGAAAGCTTGGGTCATCAAGAACTTTGAAAAATAACCTTTATTTATTCCAACACATTTACGGTTGGGTCTTCAATGCCTTACAACTACTGGCGTGGTGAGGGATGTGAGGAATGTGGGGCTTAAACTTCTTTTTCCGAGAGAAGTACTCCCTGGTTACGTGAAATACCTTTCCTGTACCGGGATTCGAGCCCTGAACGTCCCGGCTGCGAGGCCATCACGCTAACCAGTACGCCATGGAGCCCACATTCAACAGTAAACGGATGGAACCAAAACGAATATGACCGAGATTGCTAGCAAAGCAATGTTTGCTTGGCCCATTCTTGGCTTCAGGAAAAATTGAACGTAGCCTGGTCAAGTCTAGCAGCAGTTTGTTTCTTACTCCTCAGAAATGAAAGTATTGTATAGAAACATCATGATTAGGATGGTTTAGAGTAAGGGTTCAGATCTTCAATTAAATGAGAGATGGAACTATCATTGCCATACTTGTCATAACATAATACTCAGCATAGACAACCTGCAGACAACCTAGAAGTGAGTTTCGATCTGCACGTAATCTGATAATTGGTAATTTTCAATAACATTTAAGAATATTTTCAATGCAATCAACCGGAAACCCACTGAAATATTTACATGTGCGACAGAAGTACGAATAAAATGCCGCCAAGACAGAATGAACATGCGGCCTGGATATTACATATAAATTGTTGACATATATGTGCTCATAAGAGCCTCACTCCTCCGTTGGGTTTCTGCCTGGCCTTGAGCAGCTCACAGGTGAGGGAGTCTCGTGTCTGGCGGCTGGAGCTGCCCTCGTTAGACTATTTCTTTCATTTTCCTCGTGCGCAACCTTGAAGAGAATGGCCCATTTTCCCTCTCGATCCTCAGCACAGGAGCTGAGACTGAAGGCTAAGACCCTGCGTCTCTCACGTGTCCCTCGCATGTGGCCATCGAGCGCTCCTCCTCACGCTGGGCTACAGCGTTGATAACCATCGGTAGTTTCCTTCTTCTTGCCGTTATAAAGTGATTTCAGTGATTAGATTCCTTTCTTTCTGGGGCGTGGAACGCTTTGAAAATGATGAAGGTCATTCTTAGAATGTCTTCCTACAGAAATCATCCACGACATTTTCATTTAAAATGTACGGTTACACACTGACGAAGTTTATCTACATGCCTCAGTTTTTGTGTTGATCGTTTCGTTATAAATCGTGCCGTTATTGTTGCCTTGAAAACATAACACTATTTTTTATTGTACAGTATCCATTTCTAACTAATATTTACTAGAGCTTTCCGAGATCTCAATAATACCCTCTTTTATTCTGCATACATAAAATATTTTTTGGGCTCCATGCGCTAGCTCTCTCTCATGGTAATAGGTCACAGCTCGGTGTACATAAATCAGCAGTCAATCACACGGCATGGTCGTTATGCTAACGACAGAGAGGAAGGATACTCTTGGCGACGGTGGAGATGAAAGGTGTTACCACAGTCAAGGTGCTGTGGGGAAATTACTGGCATTGACTGTTGCCAAATGGCAGCCTGACAGCCATGCATCTTCGAGCAACCAACTTCCAAAACTTGACCACTCGCTCCACTCTGAGCCAAATTCGATATGTACTCACTACAAAAGTATAATTTTTTCAATTGCTTAAAGACAAACAAGGAAGGCACGCGCGGCGAGAGCTCACCATTATATATTTCTAGCTTCTTCTACGTATTCTAATTACACTTGATTCTTTTTCGTTTGAACAAAAGTGCGCTGAAACGGTGTTCTTCAAAATGTAGAATGATGAGTAGTTGCCTATTATTTCCTGGATAAAAAATCTTATATATCACTCTTAAATTACTTTAAATGCCGAGTGCAACTGCAAGAAATCTAATTTGAAATAAGGAAACAGTAGAGGATGGTTTCGTTACACCCACGTACTACCCATGAGTTTCGTTTGTTCATTTCGCTGCATAATCATTTCTCCCATTCAACTGTAGTAGTCCTGTTGAATACTGAAACATTTTAATCAATTTAATACATAATTTTCTTACGTATGATTACACTAGGAGACTTGAGAGTGAGTCAGAATTGTGAGTAACTACAAGTTGAAAATTTATGAACGTCAACCAGGGTCTCACTAAGGGTTGTAAAGTCGGATTCATTTGAGGAACTGGAACCGGATTTTGAGCGAGACCACGGTTCTCTATGGGATATTTCTCTAACATACCATTTCTGTTTTTTTTCACCACATGCATCGCTTTGAGCGTGGGAGATGGCTTTGAGACGAAGGTTTCTGTTTACTTTTTCAAACACTCAGCTTTTCTAGTTTCATTTACAACTCATTCCAGTGAAACTGCCAGCAGTGTCGATTGCGCGTAGAAATGACGAGGGATGATGCGTGGCAGCTGCCTACTTTACTTGTATTTGACAATATTGCACAGTTTTTTTGTAAACATCCATTTAAGAATAATACTTGTTTCTTATGAGGTAAAAAATTACTCTCGGAACATTCCATTTTTCCAATAACTTAAACACGATTTTGTAATAGAATTTCCAAGTAAGATTCAGGGAAAAAAGAACCATTGTAAATCTAAGGTGTTCATCTTGAGATCGAAGACATAATGTCATGTTTTGCACAGTTTTGTACTAGTTAAAATAAAGATTTCATAAACTTTGGAAAATGAAAATAAAACTCTCCTACCTAAAATAACAATTTCAGAAGTTACCTGGATTTATTAAATTAACAAGTGCAGTATGGGGTTATGGCACCCGTCGAAATTAGTGAACAACAGTTTTGCGTGATGCTTCAGGGTGGGATGCCAGGAGGGTAGTTCTCGGATTTTGGTCAACAAAAACATTCAACTGGTCATGTCTGATAACTGATAGTGGTGCTATCGTACTCGAGTTATTTATTGGATGCTCGCCGAACGTTAAAAGTTTAGAAAATGCTATTGCTTCATCACAAACAAAAATCCTGGAGTATATATGGGCTCCATGGCGTACTGGTAGCGTGATGGCCTCGTAACCGAGAGGACCATGGTTCAAATCTCGGCTCAGGCGAGGCCTTTTCACGTAAGCAGGGAGTACTTCCCTTGGAAAAGGAAGTTTAAACCACACATTCCTCACATCCCTCACCACGCCAGTAGATGTAGGGCATTGTAAGCCCAACGGTAAAACGCGTTGAAATTAATAAAGGTGATTTATTGGTGTGCCTGCATAATGTGTTAGATGCTATTCCTCAGAAAATGAGTGGAAAGTATTATAGGTACAAACGTTAATGTTACAGATTTCAAACATATTTTAATTGTCAACGATTCTCTAAACGCTCGGTAGCTACTGGGAGACAAGAGACGATGAAATGGCATAACAGATTAGTCAAGCAGATGTTGTTCATTATTTTATGCTTATTATTGAAGAAAAGTTCTAGAAATGTAAGGGATCGAATGAACCAGGACTGAATTTTATCCGATGTAACAATGATATTTAAATTTTTTCCTATGTGATACTGAAGTGTGGTGAATAGAAAGACGGACTGACGGACTCTTATCGTAGTGCTAGTACACTTGCCCTGCCAAAAATGACGTATATTCCATAAGATATCATTTTTTAGGGGTAAATTACATGAGTAAGAATGTAATTTTCACTGATGTGGACTGTATCACTGATGCGGACTGCTATCTCTGAAATGGTCTCGCTGATTAGGAATACGGACCCAAGAACCTAGTCCCAGGAATTTTCTCTTTCTAATTTCTTAAGATACCCTCACGAAATAAATAAATAAATTCACTAAGGGTATAATCAGGATAAATAAATTAGCAACTCAACTGAGTTTACGTCCACAGTGGGTTCAAGGGGATAACTATTAAAAATTCACCCTGCAGAAGTGAAATCACGAACAAATCTAATTTTTCAGCATTCCTTAAAAATACTACGGCAAAAAGAAATTGCGTTTGGGGACATTTGTATGGTCATTAAACTTTAAGTGCGTCCGAAGATGATGGTTAGTTTCATATATACTATATGCATCAAAGAGTACAAGGATTTCTCTAACGTACAATTTCTGTTTTTCTTTAACGCCACTCTAAGAACGGTTCAATTTTTGAAAACGAAGGTTTTTCTTTAATTTTCTGAGTAGAGAGCCTTTTCAGCAGCTTCATGCAAAGCACAATACAATCTCAGAAGGGGGGATGAATCTCAACTGGGATGAAAGCTAAGCAGGTGGACACAACGCCGCTACACGTGATGCCTAAGGCGTAAGCAGGGGCAGGCAGCACGAGATCTCTCGCTTCCCTCGCCCACGTTCCCTCGTCACATAACAGTTCTTCTTGCGACTCTCTGACACAAATTTTCCACTCTCATGAGTGCCCTCGTTTCCGATCTCCCCAAAGTAGGTCACTTTATGTAAATTTGACGGCTTTGCAGACATCGTGATATTTCCTCAGTGATGATCTTATTCAAGAATAAGATTATAGAAACAGTCTTTCAAAAAGAACTCAATGTCGAGATTGCGAGATGACCGTAACCTTGCTTTAACAAGTTTCTAATATTGTATCTTTTTTTTGTGTTCTCAGCAACTATGAGAAACTGAAGCTTTGAATTTCCTTACCCAGATGAGATTCGTCGTATATAAGTAGCACAGCTGACATTCATTGTTTTCGTTCAAACTATTGTTTTTAAGTTGCGTAATGCTTGCATCTAAGTACTGTAAAACATGGGCCCACAAGCGAGGGAAACGCATGAAACGACGTTTAGAAGATCTTCCTGTGTTGTCGTTTTGAAATGAATTTTAGACAACTTTTGATACATATTATGAAATCGCTCATCATTCGTTCGATTCTGTTTAAATTATTAACACATTATTGATAAATGGTTTATTTGAAACCAAAATTCTAAACTGCAGTGTGCTGAAGAGAAGTGTGAAGTGTTTGACTGCTCTGGCTTTGATGCAATGCTTGAAAAATAAATGAAGGTCAGATATCAATGAATTTTTATTAGTTTTCTCAAGTTAAAATTTAACCAACTTACTCAGGGGAATCAGAACAGTTATGATACCATGAAAATACTTTTGATCTTTTTAAGAATTTCCTTCGCAGAAAAACTGCTACCTGAGAGTTTTCACGAGGATAAGAGTCTTCTATCTCTTCGATGGCTAATTATTCTCGTTCGACTCTAGGTAAATCTAGGGATCTAAAATAAAATAACGGCTCTTTTAAACATATTTGAAACTATAAAACACATAATTTGATAATGGTGACGTCTGATTACTCGTTGATCGTTAATCCTGATTGGAACTAGATTGATCAACGTTATATAATCTTTTTCTGTGAGTTAAGTTGTACTCGTCTGTCTGGTACTATTATTCTCGTACTTTATTCCTTGACTTCCCTGTTATTGAGATCTTCTTGCAACGGTATTGCATGGATGCTATTCAAAGGAATTTACTACTATTTTCAAAAATATTATATCTGCGATCGCAGCGGCAAATGCAGATCTACATAACTCGACTGAAATTGTACGCTAAATATCGTTAGTGTTGTTTTACTCAGCGGCAAGAGGACACCCACGGAGACAAGCATGAATAGGAAATAGGATGCATCACAAAATATACACGAAGTCTGGCTTTAGGCACTTCTGCCGTGCATTCCCGACCGCGATTAGGACATCCGCCGTGGATGCTGTGCATGATTGCACCCGCCGGATGAGCCGGAGCTTTTTCGTGAGGTTGTTCTCCGCCGACCAAGCCTATTGGTCGGAGGTGAGCTGATGCTCATCCTAGGGTCGTTCACTGCTGAACCGTCTTATGAGTGCTGGATCTGTTTCCGCCTACCTATCCGTTTCTCTTATTTTTTTGCGTGTTTGGGGAATCTTGATTGGTAAAATTCCAGATGGGGAGATAGAAATTCTCCATAGTTCCCAGGAGGACCGTCTTACGTACATTAACTGCTGAGGATATGTTACAACTTTCTGCGTGAACTAGAGGCTCATGATTTTGTAACAGCGATGTTGGCGACTGTTCGAATGAAAGCTGTAGTTGTGGGACGGAAAGAGAAATATACCGTGCTATTGTGTCGTACAATAATGCTTCGATTTGCTATTACATGGCTTCATGTCAGGTGCCAGGGTGACAAACTTGACTTGTGTTTAAGCACTGACTGCATACCAAATTTAACTTTTTCAGCGTCCATTCGAAAAATGTATAAAATAATTGAACAAAAATAATTAGGGGGCCAAAAATTATGGACAATTATAGATGCTACTGCGATGAAAGTAGACTGGGGTATCAGCTGGATATTAAGCAATATTTTAGGTGATTTCTTTGCATAAAGTTGTAAATCAAAATCGAGCCTTCTCTCGACCTGCAAAAGGTGAATGAAGTTTTGTCTTATCAAAACGATGGTGAAGAACAACACATGACATCGCGCATCCGAGAGCAACAGCCATGTGTCATCGCTGGTTCTGGTCAGATCCAAGTGTTACATACACGCTCTCCTGCTACACCTTCGTCGCAACCGACGGCAAAGAACCGACATCTGACCAGGAACTTCAGTCTGGGAGTATGGCACACGTGGGAGTGTGACGTTCGCTCCAAATGATACTTCAGTTTGCTCAACATGGAATAAGAAAGGTTGAGTAAAACTTATCTCTCATCATTTGAAATTCTTTTCACAGGTAATATTTTCATCACGTATTTTGATCTCATGTATGTAGACATGAGATAATGCTCAGTGAATAGAATATGCACGTCACATTCAGAAGACGGATGTCTCCTTGACTGAGTGCGAAATCCTCATTTTAGTGTTGCTCGCTTGTGCGCAAAAATGCCAAAGGAAGAGTAATGAATAGTTGTTATTCTCTTGATACACACATACATTATTGATAGTGGTACGGAACTGTACAAAATAATACAGTTAGGTCAATATCGTTCACTATTCATGATCAATGGCCTGAGACGACATTTTGCGTTGCGTTTCACAGGACGAACAATTTCATTTTCATACCAGGGGACAAAAACGTGTTTGATCACTTAGTTAGACAGACGATTCTTCATTCAAGTATAGAATGAATTAACTTTACGTATGAAAAGCCCAATGAAACACGGCTAGAAAAGACGTCGCGTGGAGGAGACAGAGGAGCAGTCAGTGGCCGCTGTGAGAGGTCAACAGTCGCGCATCTCTCAAAACTCCAAGGTTGGTCTGTCCTATTCGCCCTTGCGCTACTCTCTGCACTTGAAAGTCGCTCCCACACACACACACACACAGGCTCGCACGCCATCCCTAATACCATCAGGGGTAGTGACTTCAGCCCAGAGATGAGTTGTGCATAATGGATACGAATCCTCTGACGAGTGTCTGCAGAATGTGAAGGTATGCTCTCACGGATGATGACTTCTTTGCCATTTATGATTAGGTAATACTTGAAATTCTATCACTCTCGAATCCAATGAAACCCATTTCTTGACGATAATATTTACGTTCTTAAAATTATGATAAATGGAAATAGATTATCGCTGTGTTGGAAATTAAAATATTATTTGCTTGGTAAACAGGTTTCGAATTATCCTGTATGACAGGTACAGCTGAAAGCCTGACCTAATTACTAGTCTCGAGATTTTATATTGATCGAGATTTTATATTGACGATGTGAGCGCTGAAATCGATTGTCCAGCTTCTCTCGCAACATTGTCCTGTTCAAGATTACGCGCCGCTCATTCGACAGAAGAGGACGAGGATCGTGCGTTTCTGTCAACGTCTCTCACTCGCATGCCCAGCCTCTGAAGTCCTGAGCTGTGTTTGGCAAATTCTGCTCTGAGAATCGCCCATGGGTGAAGAAGGCTCATGAGCAGGCGTTGGTTGTTTTCTTATTTTCGATATATTTTCCTTACAGTGTGGGTGGCCGATCTACCATTTCTTCGGCCTCACGCTCGAGAGCACTCACTTCCCTTATGGTATTCATCGCTCCCTGACACTTTGCCTCCCAAGTGGGTCATATATGGTACACGCGATCATCTAACCTAACCTAATGTAACCAAAGCACTATCATGTATTAATACAAATTTTCGAGTTTTCGTCCAATTTGTGTTCATCAATCGAATAAGCTAGTTCTGATTAGGAAGAAAATTATCAGAATAACCATATTTGTGAAACCAAAATCCATCATTTTTAAATACACAGTTGAGATATTTGTCGGCATATAATTTTACCTGTGTGGAGAACCGTAGTCAAAGTGTTAAATTCTTCGGTACGGGGGGACATTTTTGGAGAAATTCCCCCTTCCGTCTATTTGGTAGCGCCAAGGCGCTGATGTGTTGAAAAGAACGACTAGGACAAATTTGAGTATCGTCGCCCCTCATGTATGAAAAATAGTGATGGGAAAATGTGGTACGAGTCTCCTAAAAAATGATGAGTCTTTTTTTTGTTCAAGGTCGCAGAAGGTGATCTATTTACGAGCAATGCCAACATGCAAGAAATATAAGCATGTTAAATTGAAATTTATCAACAATGCCATTGCTAATTATGATAACATACTCTTACTAATAAACCATCTTGCTTCTAGTAACAACATGTTAATAAAACCAGCTTACAAGCACATATTGTAGAAGCTAAGTCGGGAAATTGTCTACAGTCTACGTTCTTATTTTTCTGTCACTCTTGAGTCGGAAATCTTGACTGGAAGTTAAAAGCATATATTACCAAGGTATCGATGGCAAAAACTGCCACACGGCATTTTTCAATTGATTATGAATTTGAGGTTATACTTTGGAATAGCCTCGTGAGAGGTTTTGGTCATCTATAATATCACGAGCTTCATCACTGTGAAAGTTTTCTCATCATTTTATACCTATTAACATTGCATGCAGAAGAAGGAAGCTAGTACTTATAAGTCAACCGAATATAATTCTTAACATTTAAACATTTTTACTTTCTCAATTGTGATATATTTTTTACTTGAATTTAGTAGGACTATTTCTGTCGTAGATACATTAATTTACAACTATAATTTTTTATAATTTAATTTTATGGTATAAAATACCTAGTGCTTGTATGTATGAAGATTTGTAGGATGCCATTCACAACTGTCAACACTATTTATTTGAGAAGACTGTAGGCACTGAACAGCAAGAGGTTTACGACTGTATGAGACAATTGTAGGTAACTTGAAGTGAAGAGGCTGAGGACTCTGTGAAACAACCGTAAATAGCTTAATTAAATGAAGAGGCTGAGGACTCTGTGAGACAACCGTAAATAGCTTAAAGTGAAGAGACTGAGGACTCTGTGAGACAACCGTAAATAGCTTAAAGTGAAGAGACTGAGGACTCTGTGAGACAACCGTAAATAGCTTAAAGTGAAGAGGCAGAGGACTGCACGAGAAAACTGAAGGTAGGTTTCAGAGAAGAGGTACAGGGCTGTATGAGACAACCATAGGTAGATTACTGTGAAGAGGTGCAAGACTATACGAGACAACCATAGGTAGATTACTGTAAAGAGGTGCAGGACTATATGAGACAACCATAGGTAGATCACAATGAAGAGGTTCAGAACTCTATGAGACTACCGTAGGAAGATTACAGAGAAGAGATGCCGTACTGTAAGAGAAAATTGTAGATGGATTACAGTGAAGATGTTCAAGACTGTATGAGAAGACCGAAGGCAGGTTACCGCGAAGAGGTTCACCACAGAGTTCATGCTCTCAAGGTTAGGCTGTCCTTCGTCGCGAGACCAAGAGCACGGCTCAGGATAGGCTTAGGCACCCGCACTGAAACGGATGCCCTGGAATGGAGGCGATTTCGGTCGACGCATTTATAGTTATCCAAGCAAAAATAAAAAACCCTCATTGTTTCCAATAAATATCATTATTTCACAAATTATTTCCTGCTTCGAGTATGAGGAGGCTTTACTGAGTGACTGACATAACTGCGCAGTTATGAGAGTTAACGTTTGTAGTTAAATGTACAGCAAAATTTTTCTTGCACGTGCACATACAGCATTACTGGTAAAAAACAAGTTGAGAGAGCGCGAAATTTTGAGTAGTTCTTGAATACAGTGTTGTTGCAGTTATTAAATGGAATGTTTTATAACTCCTGTGTTTTTTTCTGAACTCGATTACGACAGAATTCATTTTACTTACACACTTATGAAGTCTTCTTTCCGTGCAACAAATGAAATTTTCTTCTTCATTTGTCTAGCAATTTTCCATTTCACAGATTTTAGGAAATATAATTTTTATTCGCAAAACTTATATCCAGGACGACGAAGTATTTGATTTCAATTGTTGTTCCTTAACTGTATTCGACATTGATGTACTCAACCACTCTACAAAACAGTGTCGAACTCGCAACGATTTAGATTTTCAACAGAATTATCCCTCAATCACATTTCCTCTTACAAATTGACCCACTTTGTTCATTCTGAAATTTGTAATTGAAATGCTTGGGTACCTGAAACTGAAACATTCCAAAATAAACTGTAATTTTAAAAAGGACGATTCCAAAGTATTTTTAAGTGATGAAAATAATTTAACAATTCGCACAACATAGCATTTGCAAAATTATATTTCAATGAAAGCTTAAATTATCTATTGACTATACTTGCTTAAGAGAATATATTATTGACGTTTATTCGCCACTGAAGTGCAAAACTGCACTTCGATGCATCTGAAGACCAAACTTGATGTTATGCCTATGAAAGTTGAAGCGTTCTGAGTTCAGTATTGCGACGTCTCAAACCGGGCTGAAAGGGTTTGAGACCGGCCGCGATAGCAGCAACTCCCAAAGGGTTGGGCCGAGCGGCTGGCAGATGCCTGTTCGTATCCTACGTCGACAGCACTTCTCCAGCCGCAGGGCAACGCCCTTGAAGCGGTCACAGCTCCACCGACGGCCCGCCACTTTTGGCAACGTGTTGCCGAGTCCCTAGGGGAGGGAGGAACATCAGATTTGGCGCGAATTATAAAATGTGCAGACCGCCCGCGCGCGCTGTGAATGAAGGCTCAACATGAGGCTTCTTTTGGGATGCGCCGCAGCTTGAGTTTAGCTTGCGTAGACTGAAAATATTGTTCTGAGTTTGAGTAATGCAATGCTTTTCCACTGAAACTGCAATTTTATACAGACACCGTTGTTTTCAAACGTAGAATTAGATGTATACCTTTGGTGCATTTTATTGCTATCTTTTTCCATGATGTGTCATACTCACACGTACGAGTTGGGCCATGCCGAGTCTAACATCAGGACGACGATTTTATACATCATGCTGCAGGGGCTCTTATGTCTTCTGATAATTATATTGACTCAATTGATGCACTAAGTAATTCGAACATTTTCGCATTGAAAGAGTCAGATAAACCTGTATTCAAGCTTGTGAAAGTCTTATCAAAATGTGCAATGGATTACTAATGCTCAATTTACCATGTCTGGCACCTGCACGATGGACCTCAGCGCAATGCCATTTGTTTAGTGATGCATTTAGATCACAAGATTTTATACTGAAGTGCTTCAAGCTTGTAACTGGGACAAGTTCATTCAATATTGTATACAAAATAGGAAAATTAGGCGCTCATTGTACATATGTAAGCACGTAGTATCAGGCTACATTGCGAGCTACACTGTATCAAGGTCGTGCGACGGTATGCATTCCTAAGCTGCAGGGGTAGGAGACCGAGCACTTGCGTAAACGCCACATATTTGGACTGACCCATGCAGAGCTAATCAAGCGACGCAGAGGGAATGTAATCGATAGTCTCTAGCTAACGAGGGGAACCCCAAAGTATACTTCGAGACGGGCCAACGGTTGCATTCCAAAGCTTCAGGCGTTGGAGTGTTCTCGATGTGGCACAATAAGTGCTGGGCACCATCGCAATGTACTGGAGTAGAGGGGACTAGTTAGAAGAGGAGATGCGAGTCTGACAGGATCAGCGGTAGGGGCTAGAGCTAGAGAAGACGCAGGGCGTCAGGCTAGACTTGAAATTGGCTAGATACTTTGTCATAGGTCCGAGAACGAAAACTCGCTGGATGTTAGAAATTGGTCGAACTACGAGCCGGGCGTTCAAAGTAACCTTCATTAAAATATTGCGATAACCCAACTAGAGCAGCTCATTTGTGGTCGGTAAAACTGAGTTGCTGTATGTGCGTTCTGCAAGTCCGCAAATGCGATAGAGTTGGGAAATAAAATTCTGAGTTAAATCAGTTCAGTATTAGGCTGATTAATTGCGCCTAAATCTTCCAGTAGGTTCAGATCTTAAAGCGACGCTCATTACTGCGAGTCGCTGTCATTGTCCTCTTTACCACGTTTACTTAGCATATTCTCGCCCGACTCGTAGAAGTCGCCATAACTTATTAATTTATGTCAAATGATTACAGTGTGTTTCATTTCCCCCTCGGAGTATGGTTAAATCTCAGTGCGACTTGACTACCCGGCTATACGCTACCATTAATAAAAACGTAGGAAACCGGCTAGAGCACGAAGCCGAGTACAGGTGAAGTGAGTCACTTATTATTCACAGCAACGTATAATATACAATATGTGGCCTTAGGGACTCTTATGAACTAGCTTAGATAGGTTCGGTAATAATTAGATTCGAGCATCGAATTCGAAAGAACATCGATAATGAAACTTATGTCCCATGGCGGTCGAGCGCAAAATGTGTACGTAAGTCGTCTCGCTTGATGCTTGCACTATCAATCCTATTTCAGCATACAATTTTTCACTCGATGGCAGGTTATTACAATGTAGGTTATTACAAACTGTTCTAGAAGTTATAGTTATTTACTGTTCAAGTAAGTGAGATCAAGTAAGCCTTTTGTCTCCCTTGAACTTCTACTCGTAAATCCCACGGACGCTCTATTTGATTAAACGTTGATTGTTAGCACTTAGAGCACTGAGGTTTGACAAAAATTGGGCATTATTAACATAGCACCAACTTCTCTAACTCAGGTCTCCAATATCGTGTCAATGTGCGTCGCAGATTATCGTGCCTTCATCGGTGCCGCAGTGTAACGTACCCGCAAGTGTGCTAAAGTGTATCATCCCTTCAAATGTGCCACAGTATATCCTGGCTGCAAGTATGCCATAGTATATCCTGCCTACAAGTGCGCCACAGTATATCCTGGCTGCAAGTATACCTTAGTATATCCTGCATGGAAGTGCGCCACAGTACATCCTGGCTGCAAGAATACCATAGTATATCCTGCATGAAAGTGCGCCATAGTATATCTTGGCCGCAAGTGTGCCACAGTATATCCTGGCCGCAAGTGTGCCACAGTATATCCTGGTTGCAAGTGTACAACAGTAGATCCTGGCTGCAAGTGTGCCACAGTATATCCTGGCCGCAAGTATGCCACAGTATATCCTGCCTACAAGTGTACCAAGGTGTACTCACATTGTGCGTGCAAGTGGACCACAATGTATCGTGCGTGCAAGTGTGCCACAACACAGATACCTGCATACGTACCGCTGTTTTCAGGGCTTACGTCAGCACCATAGGTCATGTACCTCTGACGTCAGAGCCAAACACAGTTTAGAGCGTCGGTGTTAGTCCTTTATTAAATTTATATCAGATGACCGCAGTTTAAAGTGCCTATACACAAACGAACAATAGTTTTTCCGTAAGCGCTGACCAGTTTACTGTGCCTGCATATTTATGAACAACAGCTTACTGTGCCTAAACAGGGTGTTAAAAAAACGAGAGGCATAAAGTTTGCCAGTAGTCAGGGCCACGCAAAATAAACACTTCTTCACGAATATTAAATACTTCAAAACTTCTTGGCTTTCAATGCACTGGGACTTAAAATTTAACCTGGATGCCCAGTTAATACATTTCAGTGTCTAAGAAATGTCTCAGTGGTAAATGAAACGAACATCAGAGAAACATGTTTTGTCAAACAAACTTTACAATAACTTTTTGAAATGTTTGTCCCGTGCGTCAAGGAAAACCGTGCAGGTCTGGTACCTCCAATAGGGAAAACACTCCTGATACAACCTAACAGCGCCTCTATCACTGCCGTCGGCCTCACCGTAAGCCATATGCATGTCCGTCATTTCTTCATTTGATAAACGTGCCATGGTGTCAACAATATGTCGCAGCGTGCAAGGATTCGTTAACACATAACAATCGAGGGTTATCAGATTAAAAGGTACCATTGAATTCAAAATTTACATTTACGACACACGAAAATATGACAAACTGGCAACCCAGGTCAAGTTCTAAACTCAGTGGCTCGAAAACTAAGGAGGTTTGAAATATTTGGCATGTGTGAAAAGGTGTTTATTTTACGTGTCCTTGTCTACTATCAAAGCTTGAACATCTTGTTTTTTAACAACCTGTGCATCTACCCCAGTTTACTGTACCTATATATGAACAGCAGTTTATTGTGCTTATATATGTTCAATAGTCTACTGGGCCTATACATATCCGTGAGTTTACTGGGCTTGTACATGTTCAGTAGTTCACTAGGCCTGTATTTGTTCAATAGTTGACTAGACTTGTTCATTTTCAATAGTTTACTGGTCCTGTATATATTCAGTAGTTTATTGGGCTTGTGTGAGTTCAATAGTTTACTAAGCCCTCATATCTAGGCTCAGTATGGTACTGGATGTAAACATGAACGCCAGTTTGTCGTGCTGTCGTCAGTGCTACAAGTCCTTGCACCTACAAGAGTGCTACGGTTTCTCTAGCGAGAAAATATTTAGTAAACGATATATTCTTTAAGCATTTCTGTTTTTTTTCTCGGTGTTCTGCCATTTTACGTAAGTGTTTTCCTTTATGAGCGAACTAATTCAAAATTTTCTTTGATTTTTCTGTTATTTCGCTCATTATATTTGTGCTCGATTGCATATGAAAATACTGCTACCATGTAAGGCATTTCTATTGTCAAACATACGTATTACTCGGGCGGATTGTATGAGGAACACAACAACTCTGTATTAAAATTATCTTACGAAATAATCAAACTGTACAGTGTTGTCATATGAGGTATTTCATTAATTATTTCTCAATTTTTTACGTTTGCTAACTGTATTTAGTACTCATAGATCATGAACAGAGTTGCTCTGTACAACTGTGCTGCAGGACCGAAACAAACACACCTATGAGGGTTGATTAAGATACGCGTCAATAGTGCCTTCTCACTTGCAGTAAATACTGCTCCTTCTCTTGGAAATTCTTCATCTTCACTGGGGGTCAAATTCACCTCTGGTTTTACCTGACATAAAACGAATAAATTGTCAAAAAAATTGCAACATCCTGAATTGTTATGAAAACTGTAATCTTAATACATTGTTCTTTGAACTATATGGAGATTGCATAGGTCTCAAATTCCCATGTTTTAACAGGAGTTTTCAGTATAAGAGAGGCGTTACAAAGTGTCTCTAAGCGGTCCTGACGTTAGTTATTAATTCTGAGGAGCAGAGCTCTATTGAATCGCCTCGTCCAGGGACTAAACAAGCATTGTGATGCAACCTCATGGCTAGCACTGGGGGAGAGGGCGTAGGATGCTCAAGGTCAGGATTAAGGTCACCCAGCCCAAGGAGACAACTAAGGTCATTACTTCAACACTTCGCTATGTGTATTAGGCTGGGCAAGCCACATCACTACGCCGTCCATAGCGTCACCTACGGTTGTCTGAATTCCATCGGTTACACATGTCGTGCTGGACCCACTTCTCAGTTTCACAAGATTCACTTTAGCTTGCCCATATTCTATTTTAGTTTACCAATATGGAGCTCTTGCAGGGATACATTCGGAAAAAATGAAACGCACCTCAGAGTTAGACGCGAAGATGAAGTGCTATGGTCACCATATGCGGTGAAATTATGAACATTGAAGGGGAACAACCACTTTTCAAGGAGAATTATTGAGTAGTAAATTTTTGTTTAGTCCATATTTTCCCTCGAACTACGCTGGTAGTTTTGTTTAGAGTACGGCATGCTAGATAACAACGCTTTGGCGCCAGTGCATGGGGCTCTGGCTGGGCTGTCTGGTCCTTCTGATGTCAGAAATAATATTTTCCGCTCACCATTCGCGTTTCCAGGTAAGCGAGACACATTTTTCTATGCCATTTTACTCGATACAAGTACTTAGAGTTTCGGATCATGCAAAATTCCTGAAACAGTTGAGATTACAAACTCATGGCAACTGGAACTTGCTTGATCGAAACTTAAAAAATTGGGATACGTGAAAGTTTTTTGAGGTTGTTTTGTTACGAGTACAAATGCATCTTAACAACCATGCCCGCAACCATTTAGCTGTCCACCAAAGCAGAGACGACAAAAATTTATTGCGTTCACAATAACAACAGAAGGATTTTAATGGACGAATAATATACAATTTACGAAGAAATTTAATCGGCACTATGTCAGACCTATACGTTTTCTCAGTTTCTTCGAATTTACCTCTGCCTTGGAACCAGCATATAAAGAAAGGGTGGCCCAATTTCAGTGACACATTTGACCGACTAATGAGGCTCTTCCATATAAATTCAGATTGTTTAACAATAAAGAAGAGCCCTGCATTAGCAAAGCAAATCAATTTGAGCGCAGCAAACAATGTAAAAGAGTTCACAATAACTTGATTCTTGCGATATTCAGGTCCCTAGAATGTTTATGCTGAAAAGAAAATGAATGAACACTAGCAGTGTTTTGACCTGGTTGAGAATTTGCTTTTGCTTACGGTGCAAATTCGACGCTTGTGGTTGAGGTTAATCGGTCCAATAATATTTCTCCTATCTTTCCTTCTGAAGGGCCTCCCAACCATTCACTTCTGTTGCGCACGTTTATATGCGCGGTTGAACCCATGTAAAAGTATATTTTTTCGATGCATTAAAGGCTAACTCTTGCCTAGGAAGTTTATAATCAGCTTTTCAACCTATGGTCTCTGGACGGTACTCTCAGGCAAAAGTTGCTCGTTGCTGAGCAAAATATAACAGTTTAAAATAATTTGATTGTTAAGGTAAGATTTTGGGTTGAATAAAAAGATCCACGATGAACAGTTGCATTCTCGAAACTGTATTGAATGATATGGAAACCATTCAAAATCACTTTGTCATTACTCCTCAAAGAGTTTATCCTGAGTGACGTGTGTTACATATTTTATGAACTACCTTCGTACAACTGAGACAAAATTTTCTTTTCATGGCTGAGCTTGCTAACTGATCACTCAAGGTTGAAACTTTGTTCATCAAGTATGACATGAGAGTATTTTATCTGTGCATCTGAATTTATTTCCACGTCCAACAAACCTCTATAGATAGCGTTAATCATGATTCATGTTAAGGCATTCCAAAATACATTTTAGGGTACCGATAACTCTTCCAGCAAAATTTATTGCTATGTAGTATTCAAGATTTCGAAGTGAACGGGTTATTCAGGTAACAGCTAGTTACCATTTTGGTTTCGACGTTCTGTGAGTAAAATTAGGTCGCGTTCGTATAACCGATCGTTCAATTGCGTTTAGGACTCACAGAAAGTTTTACTATTTGAACGAGTGTAAAGACTATCTATTTATTTTAAACCTGAAAGTCAAAGCTTTTTTGTCATACTTTGCCAAATGTTCTTGAAAGTTACGACCTTCGAAGCGATGCGGGTTTAGTACCACTGCACTAGCAAAATGTGTTACCACTACTACTACTACTACTCTTGAAAGAAGTTACTGTCTTTGTGTGTTACGCGCGCACGGAATCGTCAGCCGGGTCTTCTTCCTCTTGTGAGAACTGTTACTAAGTAATTGCCCTCATACGTTTCATCTTTTAATCCCATACTTTGAGATTTAGACTGCTTGAGAGTTTGAATAACTTTCTGTACCTCTTTTTCACTGTTTTTGTGAATTACTTTGATGCACATGAAGTGAGACGGGCTTCGGCGATAGCAGCAGAGGGCAAGTAGAGGGTTAAGCTAGACCCCATTGTGGGCGCAAGGCTTCATTTTCCGGTTTGTTGTTAAGTAGAGTTCATTTTCATTAAAGGTGATCGAATATGAGTTGGATAAACAATTATTGGCTATCACTAACCTCAGATCTATTTTACAGAGTTTTTGAGATTCTTTCCTCTAACCTGTACATCAAATCCCCTTATTAGGGGATATCGCAACAGTAACCTGACCACATTGCCGATGGCTTCACAAAGGTACTCTATGTGAAATTCTTAACTTTTTATCCTGACATACAGCAGGGATTTGTCCTTATGTATCCTAGCTCTTTACGGCAGAATAAGCAAAGTATGCTGTTACAGACGACATTGGGATAAATTTCCTAATTTCACGGGCCTTATTTTTCCATTTTTTTATCCTTCCATTTACTTATCCTCTCATTTTCTTATCCTTCCATTTTCTTATCCTCTTATCTTCTTATCCACCCATGTTCTTATCCTTCCATTTTTTTATCCTCCCATCTTTTTATCCTCCCATCTTCTTATCCTCCCATTTTCTTATCCTTCCATTTTCTTTTACGTCACTTTTGTGGTGAGTTAGCAGACATTCGCGTTATCAATTTTCGAATTGGAACTAGACTGGTATACCAGGTCTTTACCTCACTTTGCTTTACTTACATTGTTAATTAGATCAGCATCATTACTCTTAAACATTTTTCGTGGCTAGGATGATTGCTGTTAGAAAACCTTTGGAGTAACTATGGCGATATGACTAGTTAAATTGGATTTCATATTTGTTATCGGCATTACTTATTTCCTGATTCCGTTCCTGTTGCTGTCTTCTTAGAGCTCGTGCTATTCATTGAAGGTGTCTCGGGAGAAGCTGGCGTACTGATTTTGAAAACAATTTTATTAAATTTTGAGTTATTAAATACCAGGGTAGCTGCTAAAGAGAGAAGATATCCTCATACCTCCTATTCCCAAGGTTCTCTCCTCCAGTGGTGGCTGGTAGACAGTGCGATATCATAAATTACAAGGTGACCTTGATCGTAGGAAGGCGCGTGGTTTTGAAACCAATTCTCAGGCCTGTACTGCGTGATCGCCTCTGCAGACCCCTTGTGCAAGTGGCGTTGGCTTGTAGGCTCCTTAATTGTGGATGCTCATCAGACCGTTGGCTTTTTGCTCGAGACTTCAGCTTCCAGGAAAATGTATAGTACCATAAGCCGTAAACATATCATTCGGAGCAAGTTTCACATTCTCTTGCACTATCTAAGCTAAGGATACGCTTAAGTGTTTGTGCTATTTTAATTGCAAATAAATGGTTAAAAGGTATATTATTGGCTTCTCACTTAGTACCTACAAGACGAGTATGGTTTTCCACTAAACAATGACCGGCCACGTTCATGATGCGAAGTTACAGAGTGTAGGACAGAAAATTATCAGTGCAGTTTACAATTAAATTGGACCTCTCAGAGCATAAATTAATCGAATAATTCACTCTATTAAGTCATGCACAAAAATAAAATACTAACGCTGCGAGTCCGTGTGGGCAACGTCAGTGAAGTACTTGACGAGATGTTAATAAGAATTTTATTTTGAATTTTGAAGAAAGCGGATTAGACAGAAACCTCTAAGTGCTATTTCTGTTCCTTGGAAAATTAAAAGACATCGCAAGTTCAACCTATATCTTTACTTTAGCCAGAAAAAAGTTGGGTTAATAGTATTATTAATATGATACTGTTTGCATAAGTGCAGGTCATGCTCAATCATCTAACACTAAAGGAGGGCTTGGAAGTTTATCGCTGGGGCTCCGTTCGTTGGCAGAAGATAGAATTCCAGATCTCATTTTCAAGTAAAACAATTGTCCCCATCGTATTTTCAAAACTTTGTGTTACTGAAATTATTTCCAAGTAACCCACACTAGCACACGGAAAGCGTAAAACTTGCTCCAGTGATATGCCGTGGATTTTGTACAATCAATTTAAATTTTACTCATTTTCTTATTTAGCACTTCTTTTACAATCGGCATAGTCATATTCTACGTGTACAAAATGCAATGTGACTGCAATAGAAGTCCTCTTGAACATGAGTTGCTGCCAGCGTAAGAACATTTTAAGCCTGGTTTTGATGTCCATAATCTCAGTTGTCTCTCGTTTATAATATAGGCTAATTCATATGTCCCTGTAATATGTAGTTCCCTTGGCCGTCATTCAACGACATCCAAATCCGTTCCTTCGCAAGCAGAACTGCTATTTGCGAATATATTCGTGTGTGGGAGTAACAGATGGATTCAAAAATCTGTGGAACTTATTGAGCCTATTTACAAATTTCCTTTAATACTCATGGTGTAGGTATGTATATAGATTATTTATAACAGTTGATGTACTTTTTTTGTCGAATGTTTTAATTTTATTGAGGGCACGTTTTTATATACTTGCTACACTTTTACTATTACTTGTCTTGATTTCATATGTTTTAACATCTAAGATCAACGATCCTCTCCATTCGAACAACCTCAGCACATTACAGTCTTGAGAACGACGATTTCCTTAAGACATATATACCTACATACTAAAGGACAAGAAGTTCCATATTCCGAAGGTTTTGGTAAACTGCATTATATTTTCGCTGTTTAAATTTAGCTTCACCCAAGGTCGAAAAACTAGCTGAAAATTTACTCGTGAAGGCTCACTTATACGTCACAGTGGTGACGTGTCTGAGTTGTTGGTGTCTGTGTTGTCTTCTGATTATGTCGCGGTCGCAGCTGTGGTGCTGACGCATCATGTCGGTTGGTGAGAGCCTGTGATCTCTATGAGTACCTCCCTCATAGGAGAAACACTGCGCTTTTGACCAAGGAAGCAAGGCTGAGTTGTATCATTGCTGATACTGTGAAACTCTGAAGTAAAATGTATTTTGAGTGAAATAGAATTTACTTGTTAACGTCAAGTTACTTAATAATGACATCGTACAGCAAAAGTGATATTATCTTTGAGAATAGTTAAAATTCTGACAGGTCATTGGGACTATACTGATTGAGGTAGGTACAATTTCCGCTATAACAATTTGTTTTTAATTTTTTAAAGCGATCAAAATTGCGTTTTTAACGATTTTGTTGCAGGTGGAGGGCTTTAATTTATGCTTGCATTTAAGGATATTAGTTCATGAGGTCCCATGCATCTCCGACCAGAGGCGCCAACAATTTCACTCACAAGACAAGGTAGAAAGAGTTTAGCAAACTATTGTAGCTTTCTTAAGCTCATTCCTTCATATCCACGGTTTGAGAATCTAAATTTACATGCGATTTATTAGAGCAAGGAAAGACTCGCCATCCAACATGCTTAAATAAAACATCACACAGAGATAACGGCATCTGATATTTGAAAATCCCTATTTCCAAATGCATCGCATTCAAATTTCGCGAGACAATGACAAGGCAGTACCATTTTAATGGCTGGAACTTAAAGAGTGGGAGAAGAAAAATGACCTCGCAAGGCGATGTCACCTTGGATGCCTGCCCTGCGTAGGGTGACCTGCGGCCGGGAGGTGGTTGCGTCCGTAACTCCCGCTCAGCTCTTCTTGCCTCGCGCCGTCCACCCACCGCCACGCAACAGCTCCGAGGTTACCTGAGTTCACGCGAGGGTCGTTCACTTCTCAGCAGCACCCAGCGCGCAAGAAGAGCGCTGTTCGCCGCCTTCGTGCTTGCCTCTACCTCATTTCATGTTTCTCAATGAGTGATGACTTTGGCATTCTGATTTTTGTCAATGCCTACCGTTCATCGCAATTTACAGCACCAATTGTTGGTGAAAAATTAGCCATTTGGTTTGATTGCGCGTAATGGATATTGATTTTATCAGGATCCCATCTGATGGCAATGAAATCGGTTCAACTTAGATACACGCTTTACTTCTGCAACGTAATAGTTTAAGTGAATCATAGATCTTATGAACATATTTTCTGCCTTTTTGACTTTCTTTTGAAGTAGGTTTTCTTACATAAGAAGATTTAGCAAAAAATATGGGATTAATTTTAAGAATATAAGAATAACAAAAAATAATTTCCGGTTTTAATCTTTATTGCAGAGGCACGTTCCAATTGAAATAGAGTAAGCGATTTTATGAAAGCAATTTCAGTATAGTAGATTGCACTAGTATGGGATATTTTCTAAATATATCTGGAATTATTCGAAAGTAAATTCGTATACGTAGAACTAAATCGTGATGTATGTATGATTTTAAAAGTTTTCAGGTATAAAATTAAACACGGAAATTTCTCCCCTACATAAACGTATCATTCACGGACTTTACTTTCGAACTGAAGTGAAACCGGCGGCTGTAGGATTTCTCGTACCGTACATCTGTAAGATTTTTAATAAATTTACACAGAGAGCTCCTGTAACTCACGAACTAAAGCGCTCTAGTTGATATGTACACGTACGTCAGATTGGGAAACTTTGCGCTATAGACTCTAGATACTTATGTGTCTGTACCTGAGAAGTGCTGATTCATGTCATTCTTTGTTCAGTGACCAAAGTTCATTAACTCTGTGAAAAATTGATAAAAGTTTCAAAAATGGAAAGAAATACCGTTAAGATAACGGTAAGATGATCTGAGGCGGCTTGGCTATGCTGGGAAGGGCTGCGGCTGACACCTTGAAAGCATTTTTGAAGGTCACATTCGGCAGCCAGGGGCTCTTTGCTTCGGAGGTTCAGACAGTGAACTGCATTCTTTGACGGGGTCACCGCGGTCTAACATAGGCTGAACACAGACCCTTCTTCGACTACATGATACTAGAACACTAACGGCTCACCCGGCTCAGCTAATTAATGACTGATTTTATTTCACGAGCGCTAAACGGAGACGTTGATTTAATCGTCCTTAGGCAAGTTAAATTCTTAGCTAAAAAAGATGAGGCAGAAATGTCAATTTCTGTAATTTAATGTTCCTAAAGTGGGATCTTTCGGATGAAATGAGTGTATCAATGAAACACCGTCGAATTTTGCTTTTTGGTTGTGTGTTGCACGAAGTATTTTTGCATGGCGGTCAAGAATTTGTATGTTCTAAGCATTTGGAATTTTACTATGTCAACCCATGACGTGGCTTTGTATCATGTAGAGTACAATCACGTACAATTCTTGTGTGTTTCTACTTCAATTAACTAAGACCGATTTGTGAATGAAATTTCATGTAAATTGCACAATGAATGATTTGTTTAATACATCAATTAAATAATTTGTATGCAAAATTTATTACAGGTTATGGTGCAGTGTCGCCAATAGAGTGTAAGATGAACTCTTTCCCTTATGACTTTCAAATTCATGAGCGATAAGTTTCCTTAATGCGTTTTCGCAGGAAGAATAAAGTAGTTGAGTTTAGGTGATGCTCTGAAGCTGTTGTAAGGCGCCATTTCGGGGTCTCCGACGACTCATAGCACTCCTCGCATTGCTAATTACAAAACTCACTGAAATCGTCTTGGTTTGCTTGGATTGTAAATGCAAATACTCACAGGGAATATTCACTTTATTTTAGAGTTGACATTAGCAACGGGTTGTGCGCGAATGTAAAAGCTGCCTTAAAATTCTCTTGCTATATAAACATTGGCTAGCAGCTTCAATTCTAGTTAAATCGTTTTCTGAAACAAGAGTGAGGTTCCTCTCGCTCTGAATTTAGTAACAAAGTACGACAGAAAATTATTTCCTTCATAATTGAGCGCGTACACGCGTTTCTTTCGTGAACGGGTGATGCGCACCTTTGGAATAGTGTTCCGCATACAAGATGGGAGATGAGCATCTCGAGCTGGGAACATGGGTATTCCCCACCTACACTTGGGTGATGCACGTTCATAGGTGAGTGACGCGCATTCGTGCTTGAATTGTAAGCGTTTAATTTGTCTACATAGTTTATATTTTGCGTCGCTTCTTCTTTTCTCGCGATAATTACTGTTCCCGTGGCAAAGGGCTTGAGGCGGCTTGAAAATTTTGTATATCACTAACAAGAGGTAGGAAGTATGTGCAAGAGGTAGGAAGTGTGTGCAGGAGGTAGGAAGTGTACGCAAAAGGTGGGATGTATGGGGAAGAGGTGGGAAGTATGTACAAGAGGTAGGAAGCATGTGCAAGAGGTAGGAAGTGTGTACAAGAGGTAGGAAGTGAATGCAAAAGGTGGGATGTATGGGCAAGAGGTGGGAAATATGTACAAGAGGTGGGAAGTGTGTGCAAGAGGTAGGAAGTATATGCAAGAGGTAGGAAGTATGTATGTGCGAGAGGTGGGAAGTATGAGACCTACTCCTTGCGAGTAATAGCGCTTTTGCTATACTTTGGCATCGTGCGTTAGTATAGTTAGCCCGATTTATTGCATCGGCTTTCTCAGTTGTTCCGATGGTTACGGTCTCGAGGCAGTCCTCATTGCAATTCTCATTGCCGCTTGCGGGTCGATGGGTGCTGCGAATTTAAGCGACTTCGCTCCATTCACGTCTGGGTACGCGTCCCCTGAGGGCCGTGGCCGTTTTTCCAAACTGAATTATTACTTGTTGTTTTTTTGCTCTTGTTATTCGCTGAGTGTTCTTATATAGTCGTATGTATAGCCTAGAGTCCTAGACCATCAGTCAGCCTGCCTTTTATGCACAAATTACACTCATCTCACTAATGTATAGCTAACTTTCTACCTATTATATTATATTTTTCTTTTAGGTTTTCCTGTCAAATTCATTTTTTTCCTTATTGTTTGTAACTCATATGATCATGCTTCGTGTAGGAAATTATGAAGCCGTAACTTTCCCCGCAAGCGGTGAAGCCGTGCGAGAGCGACGCAAGGCATCCTTCTATTGAAGATACGTCCAGATTTACCAAAAAAGCCAAAGAGTTGCGAGCACGAAATCTCTTCTTCATTGCAAACAATGAACCGCTATGTTACTTCAGGAAGGAAGGACGCTCTCAGTGTTTTGTTCATGTCGTCAGCCAGACTCTAACCTTGGACAAGCAGCTGAAGGTCTTCCACGTTCATGGTCAGCAGGGGTGCCCTAGTCCTCATGGTCAGCAGGGGTGCCTAGTCCTAGTCATGAGCCGAGTACTCATTTTATGACATTTTAATGCACGCTCTGATGTATCGATCCCATGGAAAGAGTCTTTTTTCCTCTGAGGTGCCTGCAGAACTCCTTACATCAAAAGGGACAATCGGGCAATACATCTGTTCATGACTTTAAGAAGTTTTGAGAAAATTAAAATTTTGCGCTATGAAAATTGGTTGAGTTGGTATAGATCATTCACTGTCGTTCCTTCATTTGTTTTGATAACTGCATCCACAGCAACCGCCTATGTTTACTTACGTTTCTTCTCGTCAAAGTTGAATCACCTCAGCCTCCCAATAACGCCACTTATGCTTCACGGATAGTGTTTAAATTACCATTTTATTATCGATTACCAATTTTAATTTTTGTTTTACCAAGAGGAAGAACATAGAACGTCTGGGCGCCCTTTTATCCTCTGTCGTGCATCAAACTGCGCAGCAGACCGCGAATGTTCGGACGATGAACCCCACCCGTATCCTGAGAGTAACGGGTCCGACATGCCGCACTGCTACGGTGTGGCCTGCGCAGCAGTAGCAGGAGCCGTTCGATCCGTTATGGAGTACGTCCTATGCCATCAGAGCCTGCTTTGTTTATACCGGCGTTGTACCAAAGACTCTAATCCCAGAAGCAAAATACCACTTAGCAAGTATCATTTATTTCCTTGAAATTTATTTGTTTCCTTAGTATTTGTTACAGGCAGTAATAGAGCATTCTTCATGTCGTAGCAATAGTGGAAGGGGAATCCTGAGAGCGATTCTTGCCTTAATAAAGGGGTCTGATTTTCTTTAAGATCTGAACTTTCCTTTAACTCACTTTCTGAAAAAGTGATCAAAGGAATTCACTGAGGTCAAGTTACTTATGCGTATTTCTATATTCATATTTCACTAAAGTTCCTGACTGGATATAGGAAGTGTGTGTGAAGTTATACTACTGTGCCGAATTTTTTAAGTTGCATGCAAAAAGGTACTCCTAATGGGTCAACGAATATACGTTTGGAAAAACAAAGGCTAATTTTACCTTGTTTTCGCTGAATATATCATACCTACTAACGAGCGCATGTATCTCAATTGTAATAGCAGTAATTGTACCTATGCTAAAACTTTCATTGCAATAGCAACGACATGGTCAGCAGGGGTGCCCTAGTCCTCATGGTCAGCAG
>VOMN01074583.1:0-18140 GCA_014899125.1 Orchestia grillus
GCCCCTGAGTGCTTGTAGTCTAGGTCTGCATCTGGCCAGCAAATCTTTAATGTGCGGGGCGAACGACATGGATGTGTTCAATGTGGGTCCAAGTGTTTTTGTTTTATGTAGGTGAGGTATTTGTGTGTTCTTTAGTGTTACTGTTAGCCTGTATTGGGGCTCCTTTGTGTAAGTTGTGAATAATGTAGCGTATGATTTGGTCGGAGCTACCCTGAGTCTATTATTTACTAGCCAGCCCTCAAGTTGATGTATGTAAGATTGTATAAGTGCAGTACGAATGTCTTATTTGAGATGTATTGATATTATTGTTATATCGTCAGCATATGATGAGATCTGAACATTGTTTGTGGGGGAGGGGTTGGAAGTTGGTATGTCATGCATGTATAAGTTAAAAAGTGCAGGTAAGAGAACGGAGCCCTGGGGAACTCCGTTTGGAAATTTCTTTGTTTGGGATGACTCGCTGTTGTAATGTACGTATCCCTGTCTACCTGAAAGATAGTAAGCGAGCCAGCGTTTAGTGCGGCTGTGTAGTGGCGTGTTATGTATTTTGTTTATTAATAGTGAACGTGGGATGGTATCAAAGGCTTTACTGATGTCTATTCTAACCAGAAGAGTTCGGTTTGCAGGTTTTTTGAAATTGATACCATCCTGAATTGTTTGAGTTATATTTGTGAGAAGTGTTGTATAGAATGGTGTGGTCTGTATCCATGCTGTGCAAGTTCCAAAAATTAGTTAATATTCTTTGGTGATAAAATCAGCAATACATATTTTTCGTCGAAATATTGTTTACTAGAAATAGTAAATAAAGACAATCACTTGACAACATCAGGACAAATTAAATTGCGTTGGAGCCGGAGCAAAGTTGTTCAATATAGGAAATACAAAATCATTATCCACTAGATATCGTTTATTGTGAGATCTAGCTTCATAATTTGGCATCGCACCTCATCACAAAATATAACTTAAACATGAATATTTCATTGACCAGTACGTAGACAGTACACGCTCTCTTACCACTACCATCACACTTTTAAAGCAGGAGCCTAAATAGAGGCCTACAATTTCTTGATTTTCAAGATGTACCCGTACTAAAGAAGTAAACTGCTCTTAAAAAGACGCGTAGGCTCGCCGCTAGAATGCCACGTGGCGCGACTCAACACGGGCACTCAAAGCTTCTTTGAACACTTACATCTAATTAGGCCAAAAAATAAAAGATACTAATATACAAAACCAATACTTTACCAGATTTTTACCCTGATGAAAGTCAGAAAATAACAGTTTTAATAAATAATAATTTATGGCTAAAAAAGTACCCGACCCTGAATCAGTAGAGAAACTAAAAACACCTGCATTTCTTTCAGCTGCACTCATTCCTTTCACTTCAGTTTGCTCTACTTGGTCTCGGAAAGCCTCGCTTCGACTTGACAAGTAGAAGTTTGTTCGCTCACAGGCCACGAAAATATCAAACACGAACGTAAATAAGATTTGGTTTACAACACCTGAGCGTCTGCTGAGCGTCTCTTTCGTTTAGTTACTGGCCTTCGTTAAACCAATTGAAGTCTTCTTTCAGAAGCGGCTTCCAGTATAATAATCAATAGGAACTCATATTTATAAGTATTTATATCATTTAAAAATTCACACTTGTTGTTCAACAAATATGTCTCACTTCTACCAGTTTTAGAAGCCATAGTAGTAATCAATTGATCTCATACAGGTCTTCAGCGTCGATACTTTGAATTCGCAGGGTATAAAATATTACTGTGTTCTTTCTCAGTTTGACATACTTTTCAATCAAATATGCATTTGCACACACCAGCGAGCGAAATACATTGCATGTTTTGAGTGAGTGACCAGCCAACGTCTGAAAACACCGAGGGAACGTAGAGCTATGAATGCAGAGGATAATGTTGAGACTAGCAACCACAGCATACCACAGTCTATAACATCATATATATAATAGTTTGGTGCAGTAATGTTGAATACTTAATTGTTTGCACGAACAGTAAATTCTACTAACTCCGAGGTTGGAACATGTAGAACTTTAAATAATATCATTGTCGACGATTCGTTACAGCTGATATGGCAATTCGTTATGAATAGAGCGTTAAGCCTACTAGAAATCGAGCCAACCCTCGTACGAATTGATATAACATGCTATTCAAAAAATATTTTATTGCAAATCACAATAGATAGTTCAGTATTTGAATTACTGTTGAGTTTCTGAAGAGTGAAACTGGAGAGTGAAACTCAGAAAGAGTCAAAAGCAACTGCATTTTAAAGAGACGAGGCTGTCATTTGGCGGCGAGTGACGAATCTTCTGTCACAGCTGCGCTAGCCACGTTGTACAATTAAATACTCGTACAAGCTAGTCAAATGAGATATTTCTATAGATAATCAAAAAAGTACAACGCGTACTATTCTTACGAAACACAGTAAAGAAAATGAAATTATTCTTAAACGACTGGATCAGAAAGATTCCTTATACTGGATAAAAACTCTACATAAATGTTGAACACTTTAATGTATCATTTTGACACCTAGAAAAATCGAAACTAGCAGCACAACAAATATAGCCTTCTTTACCGTGACTAGAGATACATGCAGTTAATACGCACATTTGATAGCTTGAGCTGATATTTTTAACAAAATGAACATGTGACATAGCTTTAAGAGAGACAGAGAAAATAGATCTTGAGGTAAGCCTACGATACTTTAAAATAAATAAAAACTCATTACCTGCACATGCAGTGTTTTGAATTAATGAAATTCTACTCTCTATGACCCCTTATTCGTACGATATATTTTAAATCATGACACATAGTTCGCACTCTAATATGTATAATTCTTCTCGCCATATAGTAGTTACAGAAGGCAACACGTGTTGCAGTACAGCGCACACCAATACCAAACTTATGCTTTTTCAATATGCATTCTAGATTTACATTGCATACTTGGGTGAACATGATATTAATTCATAAGAATGAATTAAATTCAGTTCACACTAATCTTTCAATGAATTTTTCGAAAGCATTTTGGTTTTGTGTTATCTTGAAATTACGTTCTATTCATTTGATCGTTTTATTCGTCTATTATCCTAATGTGTAGAATCAGCTAAATAGGTAATTCCATTAAACTCTAATAATTCATCAGGGTTTCACCTCAAGTACGTGAAAGTATCATTAATGAATTATAATGATGATAGAGAAGATAAAAGTTTAATTTTGGATAAAGAAAATGACGATGATTTAATTTCGATTTCACTCCAATTTGTAGGATTTTCGGCATGTATCTTCACGAAAACAGAGGATTGCTTGCAGAAGTTTTTCACAGTTAACAGAAGAAAGTGTAGTTCATTATTGACTAGGAAAACGCGAACTATTGCAGAATAAAAAGGAGAATAAAAATGTTTTCAAAGATTTGAAGGAATCAAACTCATTAGGAACCCCTTCTCTTAAATTGATGAATACCTGAACCTGGTATATATCTAGAGCGATTGCATGTTTTGAAAAATGTACATTTGTGTCAAAATAAGCTATAGCAGCTGGAACGAATGGTGGAACAGAGGTTCAAGAATACTTTTTCAGGACTCAAATAAATGCCATTGAACCACTGTAACGACTTGCAGTGAAGTTTATTGAAACCGTACTAATTCTGATCAGTCAAGAACGTTACAATGAATAATTGTTTTTCTCATTCAGATTTTAACAATATAGTTCGAAAATTTTCAATTTCTTTAATCCGGTTATTCACCTCATCTAAAGATTACAGACGATGTTCTAATCTGTATTTTTTCCTGTAATGGTGATTTTTAATATGGGGTGATAGGGTGAACTTTTCGACAGCATTTTAGTTTGGTTTTATCTTGAAATTACGCTCCGTCCATTAATCGTTTTATTCGTCTTTCGTGTTGAAGATGATAAAAACGAGGAATTATAAAGCTGCAAATATTGTTTTTTCAGTTTTCGAATCATTTTATTATTATTATTATTTTTTTAGTTTAAAGCTCCATGGCCACATCGAATACTATCTCAGGAGAGCGAAGAGAAGAAGCCGCTGAAATCTGACTAAAGAGGACGGGAATCTATGCACAAGGAGTGTTCCTTTACAGGATCTTCTGCTCATAGAAAATGCAAATTATGAATGGAGAGGAAGAAAAGACAAAAAAGAAATAGTCAAGAAGGTTTGAAAATTGATAAAAAGTAGAACGGGCACTATAAATAGGAGTCCTGAAGGTCCATCTACAGCTGAGGTAACCTAACAGTAAGGACTGACGAACAGTGGTGAGTTTTTGGTCACCAGTTCTTCTAACACATGATAGATAGTTAATAATCCAACTTTTTTGCTTATTCTATGCCCCTGAGGGGCTCTGTTTGCAAAATTATGATTTCGGTACGATAAAAGGTCTGAGAGAAGTTCGTCCAAAAAACTAGATTTCGCACAGTTGAAAGTTGTCATAGCAAATGCCACACGTACATAATTTCGAGTAATTTATAAAACATTTTACCGTCACCCAGATGACCATCCAATGCACACTAAGAAGGCTTGGAAAGGTTCAGCTGGGTCAAGCACGAACTGTTCAGAAAAATCTCCTACAGCTCTTAGCAAAATTGTTGTCGGTCGTTGCCGTTGCATTCGAGCCATCAGATGCTATTTTTGAGTAAATTTCTAAATAACAATGAGTCAAACATTTACATGTTTAACGAGGGGTGTATATCGCACTCACCGCGTGAGCCGTAAGTCATTTGAAGACCCAGTTAAAAATTGCGCCGAGCATCGCTGCTGATCACGACAGCTAGGCTAAGGACATGGCAGATCGCCGTTGCAATCCAAGAGTAGACTGAGCGTTCCCTGTGGCTGCGCAGGATGGATCAGATTCACGGCGGGCGCCATACCCTCGGCCTTCGTCGTATATATACAACAGCAGGACGCAGAGGCTGCGTAGGGCAGAGGCTGCGTAGGGCAGCGCCGCCAGGCCCGCGTGGCCACAGCTTGCGGCAGGCCTGAGCAGTGGTACTCGGTTTAGGCCCACATGTTAGGACCTTGGCGGGGCAGAGGCTGCGCAATTGACGCCTACCCCAAATTGGACATTTCTGCGCCACAGCTGCGTAGTTTCGGGCTTGGGATGACCGGATCACCCGCGGCGCCGGCCCCAATGCCGAGCGCGATTTTTGACTGGGGAAGCAAACCTGCATAGCAATCGAATATACTTCTTTTTCGGATCTTATTGAACCAATGGTAAGATTTTTACACAGTTATCCTTCACGAACTGTTAAACTATTATGAAGTCCTTTTACTCTCTATAACGATAATTATTTCCAGTTTGAAAGTTCCTCTGGTCAGTAAGCAATGTTCATTCTTGTTTCCAAGAATACCCATCTTCTGAGGGCTCGTTGAATTTTACAGAAATGCTCGACTGGAGAATATTCCCGGAATCTTCTAAGTCTCCTCACCTTACGCTTACGCCTCTTGATGATCAATTGTTTAGGGAACTACAGAAGTATTTGATCTCGGTTGACATGAAAGGATGAGGTTCAAAATAAACCGAATAATATATCTTCCAATATCATTAGTAGCATTTCCGAAGTATGTCGTTTAGAAATGGCTGGCAGGAGATCTGCATTCATAAATAGCAGTAAGGATTGTGTTAGAGATAAAAACTTTCCGTTATCAATTTTTTCATCTTATATATAGGCCCAAAAAAAAGGCCTTACTTTCGTTCCAGCCTGATTCCATTCGTGGTTAACCCCTTAACGATAAAAAGGACCAAGTTCCATACTGTCCCATTAACCCTTCATCGATGAAAAGGACCATACGGTTCCATTAACCCTTAATCGATGAAAAGGACCGTACGGTTCCATTAACCCTTCATCGATGAAAAGGACCGTACGGTCCCGCTTCATAAGAATGCTGCTAGTTTTCGGAGAAAGCTACGCGTAGCCTTCTTGCATATGTACATACATATATAAGACTACAGCTAGTTTGTCGTACAATACTAAATGTAGCCTTATTGCAAAAATAATTTGGTCATTTTAAGGTTCGCAAAAGGCATCATTATGACAATGAAATGAGCGCTAATCGGTACAATAGTTTACCCAGAAACTTGTTATTCACGAACATATTGATATTTTGAAGTAATCGTCTCCCTGAAAAATTTGAATTCGCAAAATATCTTGGCAATTCGAATTTACGGTAGAGATCTAGCATTCGTATGTATTCAATTCAACACTTACGCAGTCCTCACTGCTTTTTAAAAAAGTCTTCGATTAATTGTGCATCATCGTTAATATCTAATTAGCCATGAAGGCAATTTGATCTAACAAGGTAAAGCTGTAAATTCCAAGCGCACGTAAAAGAATCGTTTGTTTCTTTGCAACCTTAGAGTTATTAATGCCTCTCTGAGTTATGTACAGGTGGTACACCGAGCATCAACTTTATAACTTATCTGCAGCTGGAAGTACCGCTGCTTCCTAACGTCTTCAATCCTGAATAGAGAAGCATTTTCGAGTGAGTAACTATTCACATTATAGGTAGTAAATTAAACTACGGATAAGATAGTTTCGTTCGGAGATATATTCTACCTCTTATTCTCTAAGCTCTCTACTGGCTTTTGACTGAGAAACGTTCGTGGGTCAGAACAGTGTTACAAAGCCTATATTTATATGTGCTTCACATTTCTGGAAAAAAATTCTTTCCTACACAAAGATAATGTAAATAATTTATGTACCTTGTAAAGATAGGGTAGGGGTGCCAAGATTGAGTGATGAGTGGAGTAAGAGCTAAAAATAAAATTAGGCATAGAAAAATGAGAGAAGAGTGAACAATCTTGGGCTAAGAAACCGGGAAATGGAGTCATGTTTTCGCCCGTGAGTGCTATCGTCTGCTCATGCAAGTCAAGACGCCTTGCACCCGAAAACGAACTCTTCAATCCTAGAGACGAAAAAAGTACTACCGAGTAAATAAAAATGGTAAATTTCATAAATAAACAGTTATAGAAATGTTACTATATCAGGTATTATCACATGCTAATGTTAATACGAATGTTCATGTAAAGCAAATAGAAACAAATAGAATATTTTGCACGTTCTTGATGTGTTAATAGAATTCTAAAATCACATAAGCATACCGATAACCTGAATTAATTAAAATACAAAAAAACATGATGAAGCACACACTTGTGACAAAAGAAATTAATTAATTGCCAAAGTAACAAAAAGCCTCCGCAAATAGCAACTGATGCGATAGAGCTCCTAAAAATACAGCCTGATGTACGATCATGTAATTACTTCCTTACTATACAGTGCTCATTCGATTAGAGTATTATACTGCAACAATCGAACACAGCAAGAAGAAGGAAGTTTTTACAGTTTCACTTTGTTCTAAATAGTTAACATGTGGAAAACAAAAGACATCCAAGCACGCTGAAATTTAAGACATCGTAAGAGTGAGCGTTGAAGAAAACCACTGCGATGTTTCATCATTTTCTGCACTCATTTGCTAACTAGTACAATTATTACCTGAAAAGTCTAGTAACATACATTACGTATACAGCTCACATTGATACCAAGGCTAAGTAAACGCCTCGATTCTGAGTCTAATGCAAATCCCATTCTTTGAAATGAAGAATCTGAACATTACCAGTTATCAGAGATGATATGATTAAGACACGCTGAGTTTCTACACAGATGTTGAATTGCAAATTTAGCGAACACTGGCTGAGTACTATGGTATTATTTACTTCTACGATGGAAGACATTTATAAATTTTAAAGTGCAATATATATGATGATTCTAGTAGAAGTTGTCAAAGAGAGCGAGTAGAAAGCAAACAAAAAACTACCAGAAAGCCGCTCAGTTGTAACGTTTCAATCAATTTTAATGATCGTAAACTGTTCTGATCAGGTGGCTCAAAACTGATCGAGGTGCGGAACATATACCTATTGGCGCAAACGTGGTGATGACGCAGACACCGAAAAAGGAGTAGTGCTTTCTGTTCATCGAGTTTAAGGTAGGGGATAAATAAATGCTTTCGGTAAGCCTTACATTTATAATGCATAGCTTCATAACTATCTAATGAGACACAAATAACAGCAATTCCTCCGTGAGGAAAATACTCGTTGGCTATACACAAAGAAAGAACACTTACCATGCGTTAGATGAGAAACTTATATGATCACTATGTACATAATTGGTGTTAAATACCGTTGCTAGTTGAGTTTCGACAACATCCGATACAGAAAATGATTACAGGACATTCACCGCAAGGAAACCTAAATGGACGAATTGATATCGATCCTGATACCAGGAGCCCTTGTTCTGGTTACGGTGTGACCGTTGTGTTGAAGGTAAACGTCGCTGTCGTACGTCGTTTGACCAATGGTCACCGTGCTGTTAGTCCATGCCTGGTCACTCTTGTCACGCTCGCAGCATGAGCAGAAGAGACAGGTTAGGGTGCGTTTGAACGCTTCACGGAAATCCCGATTGAAGTAAGCATAAATTGCAGGATTCAACATAGAATTGAAGTAGCCAATCCAAAAGAGGATGCTTACGACAATGCCTGGCACGGGGCAAGAGTCTTTTCCGCACAAAGTGGTGATGACGTACCACAAGAAGAACGGCATCCAGCAAGTTATGAATGCTCCCATGATAATTCCCAAAGTCCGAGCTGCCTTGTGCTCACGCTTAAGCTTAATAAGGTTGCGTTCCCTAGCTGGAGAGCAATCCTGAGCATCAGTCGAAGAGCGATGCACAAGCAGCCTGCGACCACCGGACTCCATTGATGGAGGCTCAAGCAGCTTTGCGTTGGCGGAGACGACTTTACTTACGCTGGTCGACCCGGACGATCCCTGTCTGGATTTTGACCCCTGAGGAGTAGTGGCAGAGTGGATGGCGTCACTGGAAGCGAAGGGAATTTGGGACGCACAAGAGGGTCTAGCATGTCTGTGTAACATTTTTTCCTGTCTGGACGCTTCTTGGTATATGCGATAGTACATGTACAGCATCACGCTGCACGGCAGCCAGAACGATATGAAGGACGACACCAGAGCGTAGGTGGTGTTCACTTCAAAACGACACACATCAGGATGGTCTTTCAAGAAGGTTACGTTGTCGGCTGTGGTATACCATTCCATGAAGATCGGCAGGAAAGATATGATAATTGGAGCAATCCATACACCTAAGAGCATGAACGCAACTCGCCTTTTCGTCATTACCATAGGATATTCGAGGGGTCGCACTATGGCAAAGTGCCTATCGATACTGATACAACATAGGTGAAGAATAGAGACGGTAGAGGCATAGACATCAAAGGAGTTCCATAAATTACACATATTGTAACTAAACAGCCATTTGCCCATGAGCTCCACGGACAGATTAAAAGGCATAGCCATTAGAGCTACTAAGATATCAGCAATAGCTAGCGACACAACAAAAAAATTAGTAATAATCCTAAGCTTACGGTGTCTAATAACACTTACTACAACTAACAAATTACCTAACACAGCGCATACGATAATAAAAGCCATGAGAGTGCCAGTAATGATCATCAGCAACAAAGACCGATGCACGAGTTCTTCGTCGTCAAGATCATTCCCACTTCTCTCAAGAAGCGTACTGTTAGTTTCACTGAAATTATCACTATAATTTAATAAGCTATCATTATAGAGCGGCCATTTTTGATTGTATTGAAGTACATCTCTAGGATCGCTGTGATTCGCAGTCAAGTTATGAGCTAAGTCTTGGTACTCATGAGCGGACTCAACTTGGGTGGCGTTAGGCCGGTTAGCAACTTTGGGAGTCGTCATTGTTTTGGAAGCTGTCAAGGCAGCAGCAGCAGGCACACAATGCAAAAATGAGCCGAAATCAAGCAGATAGGATCAGATGCCCTTATTAAAATTACAAACCGCAAATCGTGATGAATGAAAACTGAGAAATAGGGATTTAGACTTCGAGTAATATTAAAAAATAATCAGTTGACTATTTCGTACGTGAAGGTCAAACAATCACGTATAACGTATTTTGTACTGTAATAAATATCAACGTCGACTACAAAATCACGGAAAACAAGCAACAACAAAACTTGAGCATGGAATACATGACCATGGACTTAGAAAGTAACCAACCTGATTGCTGACGATAACAGATGCACGTTTTTAAATTACTTATATAATATAAATAAGAACTAACTCACAGGAGATAGATCACGGTATTTTGAGCTTTAGGTAGCAAAATTTACACCTTAAAATGCCACCAAGAAACGAACATGAAGCGGTAAGGTAGCTAGGAAATATTGAATCATGGAGCGTTCACTGCAGTTGACTTGCAGACATTTGGGCTTGAGTAAGTCGAAGTGTACTCGGGGCAGGAGGAGTGGGAGTGCCGGGCGAGGAGGTGGAGGTCGTAAGCCTCAGGAGCCGAGCTGCTGGTGCAGGGGAGGTTCAGCGGCCGGCACTGCAGACGGGGATCATCCGCTTAGGCTCCAGCCATCTCGAGGCGCTCCTGAAGACAAACACATTCGTCAGTAAGGCAACTGCGAAATGCTCTCGTGCTGGATACATTGAGAAAAGCACATTCGCTGCACAATAAAGAATTGTCTCAGCATGTATTGATAAATTAATGCGTTATTTCGTCAATCAAAAAACAAACCCATTTTTGGAGAACGAAAAGCTAAATCAATTCGTTATAACAGCTTAAACATTGAAACACGTTTTTACTCAGAGACTATAAAATTCCTTTTCAAGCGAAGACGAACCATAAAATTGTGTGTTTATATATCAGCATATAGATGGGTGTTGAACGATTTTCCGTACATCGAATTCGACAATGCTCTTTAATAACGACTTTGAAGTAATCCGTCAATGAGTTATGTTGAAAAAATGTTTCCTGTTAAGAAGAAAAGAACACCATTCTGGAATGAAAAACAATACTGCAATCACGGTATTGAATCAGAATACGGTCACGGTATTGCATCAGATTACGGCCACCGTATTAAGTACAGAATACGGCCACCGTATCAAGTACAGAATACGATCACGGTATTACATCAGAATACGGTCATCGTATCAAGTACAGAACACGATCACGGTATTACATCAGAATACGGTCTCCGTATGAAGTGCAGAAAATAGTAGGTTGATGAAATGCGGTACATTACAGGAGATTTCTGTGGACACGTTTCAATATATTTTTATTTTGGAGAGACGTCGAGGGTATTTGGCCAAGGGATTTTATTAATGAAATGCTGCTCTCTCCTAACTGCGACCCAAGTAACGACTGCGCATTTCAAGAGAGTGAAAGTGTGCATAAAAATGGCTTATCGAGCATAAAAATTTCTGAAAATAAAGAAATTTTGAAGTGAAAGTTATATATGTTACAGTCGGATAATGAAATCAGTCATTACACGTTAAAACTAAACAAGGAGTATAGTGCAACCAGACATTACGCGAGATGCCTAAACATTTCAGGCATTGCGTGAGATGCTTAAACATTTCAGGCATTACGTGAAGTGCCTAAACATTTCAGACCTTACGTGAAATGTCTAGTTCACTCAGTCCCTCGTTAGATTAGGTTAGGTAAGGTAAGGTAAGGTTAGGTTAGGTAAGGTAAGGTAAGGTTAGGTTAGGTAAGGTAAGGTTAGGTTAGGTGAGGTTAAAGTTAGGCAAGTAGTCTAATATGACGTCATGACATGCAATGACCGATATTTTAGTAATGTGAGTGTAATGCCTTACAATTTTAGTCAGTACGCATAGAGACTGACTTCGCTACGCGACTGCAACACGTATAACTCGGTGACTGGGATTGGCGCCTCGAGTGCCGTTATGAACTCTGCCCGCGTGACCAACATTCTCGCCTTTGAAGAAGCGGCTCGGCACATACGTCAAACTAACAGAAAAACGTTAATAAATTTAAATGAATTTCACGTACCTAATGTTGGATAAAATGAGTGAATATTCGATGAAACAAGAGTTAATGATGACTTTGAAAGTGAGCAAGTAGATAAATATCGTAAAGCAATAATAGGAACACGCCCATTCTTTCATTGTAAGACTATTTGAATTTAATTTCTATCTTCTCTGGGCAAGAAGGTAATCACTGTTAATTAGCATGCCATTGTCCCGCTCAGGCCAAGCTGTCAATAACAGGCAACATGGCGCACTGCAACTCATCAACAAACGGACGCCGCGTCGTAACTTAACAGCAGGCCTTGAGGCGCGATCAGAAGACGAAACGATGTTAGAAGTTACTGCACCTCGTACATGTTGGGATTTCCTCCCATGCAAGAATTTAGTTTTATATGGGAGTGCAGGTTTTGGAACAGAGAGTCGAGCTTCCAAGACTTATTGGCCACAGTTTTCTTTTCCAGCATTTCTCTCAGGAAAGTCTCGGAGTCTATTGACACCGAAGAGCAGCTAAATTGAGAGGTCTTTCACCATTATTAAGACACAACGGTTTCAAGTTTTTAAAAAACGTCAGGTGAATTTAGGACAGCAAGAAATATTATGCATGGCCGACTGCAGAGAGCTAAGCTAACTTTGAATTTCAATAACCTTTTGGGAAAGTGGAATAAAATTTTACGTATTACATAGATCTTATGCATTCCTAATTGTCGAGTTTTATACTGTTGATTTATTATACCTTATTGAAATAATTTTTGAATAACAACAAACAGTACAATCTGATTTTCCCAGAGGTTGTTTCGATTCAAAGTTGGGCTTGCTTACTTTTTCACCGTAAATTATGTAAATGACCTTCATTTGAGACATAGATTTAACACCTGAATTTGCATAAATTCATCAGCCTTTGGGTGCGACTAAATTTTTAGGCAGCTATGGCCTAACGATTCTCCTGCAGCAGGGCATGAAGACTGGAAACTGAAACGTACGGCATTTGTTAAGGGATTTTTTATGTTTGCCCATCGGCAAGCTGCAAACCAGCGTTCCTGCTGCTCAAAGGAGGACTACACCAAGTATGGGTTATACAATACAGTGAACGGTGATGTCTCAAAATAATGAGACGGTGACCGCTTCATCAGTGAAGTCCTTTGAGAAACGCAAGTATGAAAGAGGCAGTGAATTAATTAATGAACATTAGTTGAATGTATACCGAACATTATTTAAAATGTGGAAACTGTAGACATTTAATGAAAAAAAGGCTTTGTTTTATTAAACATAGACGCTGCTTGATTTTGAAATGAAGTATATTGAGTCGAACCATAAACTGCGATAACAGCTCCATGAACTGTAATTGGTTATCAATTTATCCTTTTATTCCTAATTAACAATAGTTTAGTTTTATAGCCCTTGCGGATGAGGGAAGCCGGTGCTATCACAGGTTTCTTTGACGTTAAACGGGCAAGTGGATTATTCATCCTTGTGCTACGAGGTCATTCTGGACCCATTTATACATCATCGTTATGTGGGGAACTACGAGCTCAAGTTTCATTACCCAAGGGAAGCACATCGTGACCTCCAAATCAATTCTTCCGACCTCAGAACCCTGCCAATCAGCCAGACTTAGAATAAAATAATATGCCTTCACCTTTTCACCTTTTCTCACCATACATAGGAGTAGTCGGCTTAAGAAATGATCATAATATTCACAAGAGAGGCTCTTTAGTCCAGCAGACGCACACGAAAAAATGGATCCCGACGAGGCAATCGTTCTCTCATACTCGATCTCACTCGTCGTCATCGTGACATGGAGGGGCCAAGCTGAAGCTCATTTTCAGACTAATAAACAATTGTTATTTCACTTATTTGCTCTACTTTAAAGAATGATCGGAATAAAACACTGAATATTTCGTCACCATGACATGGAGGGGCTAAGCTGAAGCTGATTTTCAGGCTAATAAACAATTTTTGTTTCACTTATTTGCTCTACTTTAAAGAATGATCGGAATAAAACACAGAATATATACATTGGAACATAAATGCTATTTAAAAAGTTTTCTTCAAAAAATTATAAATTCATTCACAAGCTGAGCGCTGTTATCCTATTTGCAATTTCAACCGTCGAAAAACGGGCCAATATATGGCAAAAAAAGAACAATTTACAATGACAAAACAAAGATATTCTAAGTTCTTTCAACGTCACACAGACAGTGAACATATGAATATGTACGAACAACAAAAAATGAACAGAAAAAGAAACGCCTCGTCTGAATCGAAGTACTTGCACAACTTTGAGTCGCACAAGATACATAAAAGAATTCTTCGGCATTGGTTGGAACAGAAAACGGCTTCCAAAGCTACCTTGAGCTCGTGTAGTAGCATTTCTTTCTGCGAGAGAACATGTAGCCTTCCAAGTCATCCACAGCAGCAAATACTTAAGGGAAAAACAATTAACCTTCTCAACCGAATTCTGTTCTTAAAGTATCACTAATAAAAATGAACTTTATTTATGATCGGTGCAGCGCTACTGCAGTGACGGCGCAGTATTACCGCAAGTGTGAGCTGTGCAGCTCGGCAGTTTTCAGCTCAACATTGTTTCAATAATTCTAAAGTTACTTGGCCATTTTAGCGCGTAAATTCTAAATATAGGACGGCTGATTGTCTGACGTGGATTTTTCTACTCCAAGTAAATAGAATGTTAAATTAAAACTCTCTCCAAACCAAATGATATTTTTTTAAAAGCACAATGTTTACGCACTGCAGCCCCTGGTGACGGTTGCCATAGCGTGAATTAGTCAAGTGATCCGTTCAATTTACCATTTCATAAAATGTTTCTTTGTGACGTATTTTGCGAAGATAAAAACACGTGTAAATGGGGGTGAAAGATTTGTACCTTGAAATTTATGTTTCACAGACATACAAAAATTTCAGACGCTTCAATTTTCTCTTAAATTTTCCAGCGTCATTTTTGAGCATAAGTACATAAATACGGGTATCTATCATAATAATTTGTACAAAGCTATGAATTAAAAAGTATAATAGTTCAAAAATGCTGAGACCGAAACGGTCAGTGTTAGGTGAGTTTCTTGATTTTATCGGATTGATGAATGCATCTCAGAACTTAGGTGGCTACAAAAAAATGTTCTTCGATATCCATTGAGCATTGAATCTATCATAAATATCGTATTCCCATTTCACCGCTCTGTTGTTCAATCGAACAAATGAGCACTAAAGTCATTGAATAACTGCTGCTTGTTTCAGTGCTACGATTAAAATGAATCAGAGCAAAAAGAAAACTGGGGCGTGGTGCTTATGAAAATAAAAACCTCGAGAACATCGGTAATGAAATTCAAAACTACAAGTAATGATGAAAAATTGAAGAGCTCGTTTCCCAAAGAAAACAAACAATTCACAGAACCGTTCAGAAAATTGAGCTCGGGCAGTGCAGCGCAATTGCAGTTGCATAGGCGTGATTTTAAAGTACGAGTGCAATCTGCAGTGCAGCTGTAGTAGCGGACGCCAGGTCGGCGTCTCCGACAGTTTTCCGACACTGCAGGCTGCAGACGTCGCTACGCAGGAGCGCTTGGCGAGCCAGGATATAATTGGCATTCACAGTTCTCTCCTGGAGGCAGAATGCACATTAGAACGTTCTCTCCAGGAGGCTGAACGTATAATACATTAGAACTTTTTCTCTAGGAGGCTGAACGCACATTACTACATTTTCTTCAGGAGGCTGAACGCACATCAGAACATTTTTTCTAAGAGGCTGAACGCACATTAGAACGTTATCTCCCGGAGGCTGAACGTACATTACAACATTTGCTCCAGGAGGCTGAACGCAAATTAAAAAATTTTCTCCAGGAGGCTGAATACCCATTAGAACATTTTCTCCAAGGGGCAGAACGTACATTAGAACGTTCTCTCCAGGAGGCTGAACGCACAATAGAACGTCCTTGCTGAAATGCGCACAGTTGAAGTGCTCAGCCAGATACCCCCGCAGAAAATCAATTTCAGATACAGCGCATCTTTTTCGTACAATTACAGTTACTGATAGCAACTAGTTGCACAGCGCAGTTCGGTAGCTAGAGCTCTTTGAGGCCATCAGTGCAGTGGCGTGTCATCAGCCAGCGGTAGCAGAACATGGCTGTGAACGACCCGGCGTCCAAGCTGCCGGGGCGCGTGCTACAGGTCATGCTGCACCGAAACTGCGGTCACATTGCAATCAATACTTATGTGACGCTGTGGGATACTGCATTGAATCTGCACTGCACAAACGCTGCACTACATTGCAGTAATTCCAAGATACTGAGGCCACACAGTACCCTACTGCAGAAACACTACACTCCTGTAGGACTGCACTACTGTAATATTACGATACTGAGGTAAAACTACACCACGGTGAAGTATCACCGTGCGGTACTGCACTAACACTACCACACTGCAGTAACACTGAGCTGCTGCAGTACGCCTGTTCGCAACTGATACGCTACGATACTGTAGTAACGGTGTGCAATACTGCATTGACGCTGTTGGGCACTACAGTTACGCTGCGTGACACACCTGTAACTGTATGTACATTCATGCAGTTATGTAGTACCATGCTGACGTGTCATCAGCACTGCAGTAACAGCGGCTCGAGACTTGAGTAACGCGGCATCGGAACTGTGGTCAGGCACTAAAATTTCAAATTTCTTAAAATACCTACAATATATGATGCTCAACATTATAAAGACACTCGACAAAATGCGACGATTTGCTAAAATGCAAGTTTTCTAAAAAATACGCTCCAAAAGTGCAAAATATTAAAATTTGTCCTGTAGGTAACAACAACGTTTTCTGTTAGTAAAAACGACGTGTACGTTGAATAAAAAAAACGTTATTTTCTTCAACTCTTTTGAATAATTCTCAAACCGTTAACATCACAGCAAGTTGATCAATCGCTTGATGAAATTCACTGAATTTTGGCTAAGTTAAAGTAAGAAACAATAGATAATTAATTACAAGAATCGAAAGGAGTGATTTACTGTACTTGATGCTCATCAATTAACGTGAAATTATTCAATCTCTAAAATGATTGGCAGTTCACCACTACATATAAAGGAGGAAAGTACGGTCCAGAGTTTTCTTTTGCTGCGGATGGGACTGTTGTCGATAAGCGGAAGCATTTCACGCCACGTGGGCCACAAATCGACGTGAGAGTGTCTCGGCAGCTGCTTCAAGTGATTCCAGAAATAGGACTATTTGTAGATGGCGTCTTGTCACCGAAACACTTATCATTATGAACATAAGCTTGCCTCGTCAGTAGGGTTAGGTATTTTTAAAGCTTCGATTAGGTTCAGATGGCTAGAAAAGCTAACGCTACCCTATTCATAGGTTGCTCTCATCGACCAGCTTCAACTTTTTATAGAAGAATAATTGTACCACAATAGATTTCTAATCGATGACTTAATTTTCCTAGCATGGGAATGGAAACGAGATCGATACTAACTGTGCTCAATATAAACATGAGCATAAGCGTCTTCAGTAGCGTTTCATCGTGCCTTGACTATATCACTAGCAGCTTGTACATCGCTGATTTTATACATACCGCTGACATCATCGTATCCAGCCGGTCATATCATTATGTACTGGATTATGAGAACTCAATAACACATTAAGTCTAAGAAAAAACGTTTCCTTTCATTATATACATTAATTCAATGAATTTTACTGAATTTGCTACAAAAGATCAGAGACAAGAATAATTTTTATTTGTCTTCATTGAAAAAATACTGCAAGTTCATTAGTGACAGGAATAAGGCATGCTGCATCGAACCAATACTATAGATTAAAATAACTTTTTAAATACACAGACATTAACGACCATGTCTCAAAAAGAATATAAAAAGGAAGAAGAGTACTTATAAAATGTTCATGACGGAAGGCATTCAAATATGCATCAATTTACTCTTTCACATAACTAACGCTAAACACCTTGACGTAATTTTTCATGCGTATCAGAAAAAGATTCCAGCAGAAGTTTTAAATGACGACTTAAAATAGTTACACAATTTTTGATTAAGAATAGATGATTCTTACGATCTACTACAGAGCCATCGAATGAAATGGCCTTCAGGACGTAAATTTCTCCGTGAACCACACCGAGCATGAAATATTAGAGAGGAAGCATCTCTCCCCCACACCGAGCACACAAATATTAGAAAGGAAGTATCTCTGCACCACACCGAGCATGAAATATTAGAGAGGAAGCATCTCT
>VOMN01074583.1:18210-28792 GCA_014899125.1 Orchestia grillus
ATTTGGAGCTCGCAAGTGATACCTTCAAGATTTGGAGCTCGCAAGTGATACCTTCAAAATTTGGAGCTCGCAAGTGATACCTTCAAGATTTGGAGCTCGCAAGTGATGCCTTCAAGACTTGGAACTGTCCAAGTAAATATTGCCGAACGCGGCCGCAACTTCGACGACTCTCAAAATTTCAACTTGAACTTAAACTCTGCGTCGAGTTCCAACACGAGCATTAACTTCGAGTAGAGCAGCATTCAAGCCTGACTTATCGGGCAAAGTTGCACGAACTTGAACGGTACGGCACAAGTTTGGAGGAAGCGACGATTTTGATCAAGATGAAGGTTTAGCATCTTGTGTTCGAGACCGACAAGCGAGTATATTTTGCAAGCAGTTTCAACCCGACCACTGCACTTGCTGCAACAGATTTTTGCTAAGAGTTCTGTTGCAGAAATTCAAAGTTGGTTCTTGCTTTCAGTTAAAATTGAACTTGTGCAAGATGTACACGGTGCTCATGAAGTCTCTAAAATATACAGTTTTAGAATTTAATAAAAAAACAGTTGATAAGAAACATTAAAATTTGACTTGTTCTATTGCACGCAACTGTTATCAAAGTTCTTTAATCAAATTGAACTTTGTGCTTCAGGCATGATGTCGATTGATCTTTTCGAATGAACTAATAAATGGTCATTCTACTGAAACATACTGGAAGACATGGACCAGTTCCATGACCATCACGTTCGCCAGAGAGCACAACTTTGGATTTGCTCGTACTGGTCTGTGTTACAGCTATCGTGTACAGCACCAAGATGCAGGACATTGCTAAACTAAAGCAGAGAATGACAGGTGCTGGGACCGCCATGGACGAAACTGTGCCACAACGAACATGACAAGAATCGCCTCGATGTGCTTCGCGCGCCTGGTGCAGTCCATATATAGGTCTATTGAATGAGATAAAACAAACTTTAATAAGAACTCTTCTGGAAGAAAAAAAGTCCAATTATTACATCTTACCCATTGCTTCGGAAATTAAATTTTATATCTGTAAAGAGACCTAATAAGCGCCCTAATTAAGGTATTTGAATATCTTGAAAATGTTGGGCCTTTATGCCCTGGCCACACTGGGGTGCCGCCGGTTACTGTACATTTTATTCGAGCTTTATCTTTTATTTTTGAACACAAGAGACACCGAGAGCCTCGGTGAACGAAAATTGAGGGTACCAACATTACCATGCAGCTTTAAACGGGTAAATTTTACGAGTTCTGTTTTCCTCGAGTGTCGTTCCTGTAAATAGCTGTTCAAAGACAGCAACAATTATGGAATCAAAATTATAAGGCTGCTCATTATGTCTAATTGTTCTGCTTCGAGTTCTCATAGACAAGCAGTTGTTGAAGAGGATAAGAGAGAAGTAAAGTAACATTCCTTCTACCTCGAAAGTTATCATACAATTTTCATAATCGTGTTTACAATCTTTCCCAGTTTAGACAGGCACTCCTCTCCTACGCCCCGCACTTTTTCCACTATAAAGAGCCCTCGTTGTTCGAAGATTTGAAGCTTACTCAATATACAGATTGCTTCTTAATGGGGCCAGGTGACTGCAATGGGGCAGTGGAGGTGCGCTCTGGCCACGAGCGGGTGTTTATTGACACAACAGGCTACGATTGTTTAGTCGTTATACGGTGCGAAACAGACATTCTTGGTTTAAAAGCAGCGCTTCAAGCAATAATTTAGCTCACCTTGAACCCAGAAAAACGAGCGAGAAACCAAGAAAATGCTTGTGTTGAAGCGTTTGTTCGCCGAAATGATACGTCACTTGCTCCACAGAATAGGAAAAGGATCAAGGGAAAAATACAATCCATTTCACCTCGAAAACTGAGAGTAAAATCAATTACAGACAAAGATGGCAAGTGTTCATAAATACATTGGTGAGATGCTCATGTTTAGCATCGGAAGAGCTGTGTTACCTCACAGTAGAGATGCCATCTAAGGAAAAACTTTTATCGTACCTCACTACAGACGAACTCGAGAATTTCGCTATCTTTGAAGGATCGCCGAAGCACTCAAGGAGGCTCAAAAAATGTCTAATATAAAAACTCAGGAAATAAAACATTCTTAATTGTGATGCTCTGAAGGGATAGATTGGAGTGAGATACGATATTTATCCACAATATTTAAACGAAAAATTACATTAGCCTTTGAAACATTCTCAATCGATAACATGAAATCATCTTTAAAAATACATTATGAAACTTTATTCTAAGGAAACGGATATTATTTGCCTTCTAGCTGAATACAACAGCGATTTTCGAAGCAAAAGAACCAGCCAATCATAACCGTGGCTTAATTAAAGGTTGGAAATACTGCCTCAACAATTTAGGGGTAATTACCATACGAATACCGTGATGGTGGATGAATAAATACAACTTATCAATCAAACCAGTTACGCTCATGCTCAAAATAAATTGCCCATGACGTGATCACAATTTGCATAGCTCAACTCACACTTAATTGAAAATAATATTTTTCTCGCGTGGAGTGACAAATGCGTTCCGTTTTTGGTGGAAATATGGAACTCATACGTAAGAGGTGACAAGTAGCATTTTCAACTGCATAATTTGCTAGGAAAAAGTAAGACAAATCGAAATAATCAATATATTTATACATTTATCATGGGGCTCAAGGTATGCATGATTGTTTTAAATGTTATCTCCCCATCCGCTAGCGAGCTTTTTGATACTTTTTTCATAAAATGAGTTTAGCTTTGATTCTAAAAAACTAGCTCCTCCCTTGAATGTAGCCTTAGACTATCAAAATGATTGGGCAAACTTGTGAAAAGATGATAATCTGGTGGAGCAAGGTCAGGAGAACATGGTGGCTGAGACATTATTTCCCAATCAAACACTTCCTCTCCTAAACATTAGCGTTTGGTCCATGTTGGAGGTTGAACCCTATGCTTTACCACCCCCAAGCCCCTTGTCGACGAGTAGAAATTGCCCGTACAGAAGGCATGCATGGTACAAACTTCTACAAGAAATGCGGCGAGCATCGATCGAATGCTTTAGAGGAAAATTCCACGGTGTAATCAAAGCAGAAGAGTCTAACACTAGATAAAACCATTATGATTGAACAACAGTTCTCATTTGAAAATCGGCCTAGTCATTGTTCAATAGTACTTTTACTTATTGGAATATCCGATGATATTTTATTGTCGTTTCCCGCTTAAGAAATAAAATAATTTATTTACTGCGAAGGCTTTCTTCATACCGTAAGCTTCTACTCTGGTGCCTGTTCTCGTACACTTAGGATCAAAGCATAGGATCAAGTAAGATCCCAGGAATGGAGTACTTGGCTCATTCCTGTGACCGTGTGACCAGGTCACAGTTACCGCGTTCTATTCTTTTCGATGTTATTCTATTTTATGTATACCGTTCTATCAAAAATTTTAAACTGGCGTTTTTAGAAAACTATTTTCGAGTGTAGGCGTCAGGTATTTCCTCCTCTTTTTTTTATTCAAATTTGTTCAGTTTTATCAGTCTTTTAATGTTAATTTCTGGTGTCTACATTTGTTGTAACTCTGTTAACCTACATAAAAGATTATAATTTCGAAAAGCTTGGTTTACTATGAGTGACTACAGTTTCACGTTATAGTGGTAATAACAATTATAAGACCATTATGTATATAGTCATTGGTGTACGTCAAACCGTGGATTATGCAAATTACAAGAAAACTTTCTTTGGGTACCACTGGGGAAAATGAAAAGAGACCTTTTGAATGTTTTATTAATATTTTTCCTCAAAAGTATTTTTGACCCATCTTGGTTAATAAGAAACCCACGGAACCCCATCTCCGTTGCACGGATACTCTACCGATTGGGATGCCGTCATTCCTCATCCATAATTTCATTTGTGCGCATTCAGCATCACAGCTTGTAGGCTCAACCCACCGAGCTGTTTCTATGCAAGTTGCTGAGCGTGCTGGAGGCAGTTGTAGCTCGGGAAATGTCCTTTGGCTTCCCTGTCGCTCCAGCATCGATCAGTATGGTTGAAGACACCGTTGGGAACAAAATGTCACTATTGACAAATAAAAAGTATTTTACTATACAGCGAATTATTGAGACCTAAATATTTTCAACTCGTACGCATCCAAGGAAAGATCCCATCCTTCAATGATAAGTAGAGTGTTTACTCAGCCTAACTTATTTCCCAAGGCTCGTACAATTATACATAATTATACATAATATATTATAATTATATACAATATGAGCTGTATATAATTATATACATAATATATTGTAATTATATACCTGTTATGTATAATTATACATAATTTTGGCTGTCCAACCCCAGATACCTCTGCCGGATGCTTGATTCACGACGCTGCGACAAGAAGAAAATTAGACCGGGGACTCTCTGGAAGTATCTAGGCATTCAAGGTCTGTCCGGATTTCAAATGAAAAGCGAGTGGACAAATTTTACGCTTTATTGAAATTTAATCTTCCATGTAGTTCCCAGGAGTATCTGATGCCTTCCTGTTTACTTACGTACTACCTTTTCAATCTTTAAACAAAAACATTTTTGATTCGGGGAGAAAAACTTTGCGATTGCAGTTGAACTTCTTATCTTCACGTTTGGACCTCACTCTGCAAAACTCCCGTCTCAAAAGATTGAATATCTTGGTTGCGATAAAATTCCCCATTCAACTTAATATCCCGGCCTTGCTCCTTCGGACTACCATTTGTTCCGAAGTTTCAGAATCATTTGGATTAATTAACTAACACCAGTCATTATGAGGTCAATGCTGACATTTTCGATTTCTTTGTGTTGAACCTGAAATATTTTTTATGGCCTCTACCTTAATAATTGAATGGAATGAAATATGAGTGTAAGTTTTGATCACTCGTTTTCTTTTTTTTAAACTCCGGACCAAACTTGACAGATGATCTGATAGTTTTCAATTTTTTCAACTCATGTACTGTAACATCATGTAGTTGTAAAATTTAGTACGACTACTTTTACGAATTTTACCTTCAGATTAGAGAACTGAAACCTTCAAATTTACATATCGTTTGATGCCTCTTTCAGATATCTTTTTTGTCAAATAATTTATTAATTCGTATCAAATGAGATAGATTTTTACCTTAGCTGTATGCAAATCCACTTACGTATGACTGCAAGTGGTGAAACCAGCCCGACTTTGATTTCTATTTCATTTTTGTGAGGCCGTTTTATGCCAGCTTTTTTTAGAATTCGTCCAGTGTTATTATGTTGGCCTTGACTTAGTTTCAGTGGAAAATTGGTTGAAAAATGGACCGCTTGCCTATTTTCTTTTATTCACATATTCGATTCCTGCGTGTTTTAGCAACCTCTGAGATAACACCGGGTGAAGTGCAATCAGTTAGGAGCGTTTTTGAACAATATTTGTTATTAAATCCGAATTTATATCCAACCAGACAGTAGGTGTGTTCGCGTAAGATAGAGAATTTTTCATGACCTGTATACGTAATATCGTATATACTTTGATCTGAAATACCAGCGCACTAAATTCAGACACAAATTTCTTAGTCTGTGTCAACCTTCATCAGTTTGTTTGCAGACGTGCATGCATGTAAACCGTTTTCACGCCCATATTTCCAAGAATGCAATTATTACTTGGTGCACTGAGCCGGTAGCAATGCTAGAACAGTACTCGACAAATACATGATTATGTATATATTCATGCATTCGTCTAGCATTATATATATATATACATACATATTAAATACAACAATTTTATTGGGTTTACATTGTCGCGTGCCGGCCTAAACTTGGTTTTTCGTTTAAGCTACTCGGTACCATACGGAAAAGTGTTTAAATCTTTGCTATCTACAAAATTTAGGATCTTGCTTCAGTAACAATGAATTTAAACGTCAGTGTCCGGCTACTTGTATTTCCGAGCTTCAAACGTTTAAAAAATGTACTCTCTAGCACCAACTTCAATTTTGCTTTGTTGAGCTACGATAACCTGTACGATTGGCAATCTCGTGTCGATCTCGTGTTTCACCCATACGCGCGCGATGTCTGTTTCTGAACTCATGTGGACTTTGATGTTCTTGAATGTTTTTTGCATCGCACTCGAGCAAGAACATAGCTTAACCAATAACCTTATAGTCTGGCATAAAATAATTTTCGAAATAACCATTTTTTCTACTTAGTTTTTTCCCTCAAATCGATCTCAGTGGGCTTTTATGCGGAAAAAGAGATACATTGGCATGGAAAAGGGCTAACCATTCATCGTATACGTTAACGACAATCGCTTTTTTTGTCTTTTACATCGACGAGGATACCACGAATAGTGAGTGACGCTACGAGCTCAAACCGCTGAAAGTATGAGTGATAAAATTAATGAATTAAAAAATGATAGAATCTGTGATGGAAGCGAAATTGTTCGCATTAACCTGGATTTTCCGATCTCCATCGTATCATCTGATTCTCTTGACACAAGATACCGTATGTAAGAGCACGGACCTCTTCAAAGCTGCTTTTGTTGTCATTGGCTTGGTGTATTTTTCATTTCTATGAAGTGAATCCCACCGTATTAGAACGGTTCAACATGAAAAAATTATGTGTGGCGCATCATAATAATTTCTACTCTCTCCCCCCTTCCCCAGTAGTAGATCTGAAGCATAAGTATTTGAACGCGACTTTGTTTCGACTTTACCCTTCAAAAATCACGTCTCAAAAGACTGCAGAATTTTGTGAGAAAAATCGTCATCGTCCTTATTTTCTCGCCCTTGCTTCAGACTAACTTTTGTTCCGTATTTTCAGAATCATTAAGATGGATCAATTCACGCAAGTCTGTAAGGGTAGGAACTGACATTTTAGAGTTCTTCACTTTGAAACTGAAAGATCTAAGCTTAAGATTCGTGTTACCTTCATTGTTTTGAATTCGTGCGAATTTGTTGATCTTTAAGCGATCAATTTAAAAGCTACACATATTGCAGAACATTAGAAATACTTATTTGTCTCACTGCATCTCCTTTAAACCAGTGCCCATTTCACTTCATAGATTTTCAGAATTTTTATGAAGCATCTTCTCGCAGAACATTTCCCTCATCAGATAAACTTCATTTTACAACGTTATATACGTTCTTTGGAACCCTGTTACAGAATCTAGATCAATTTTTAACATACCGAGAACATTTTCAGATAAATCCTGTTATTGGTTAAAAATCTTTCATTTTTGCAGTGACGTCATTTACATGTGTATTTTTCTGAACGTGCGATATCCGTTAAGTAAATAATAGACCTTAGCTGGAAAGACAGTTGCAGCTCAGCCAGGGAGTCTGAAGTGCTCTACAATAGTGTACTGGGAATCGTTCTAATATCGACGCAGCCTGGCTCTGCATTCGCTTACCTTTCGGAAGTTAATCCTTTGAAACGGCGGGTATTTGATTTTCAGGTCGTGGCGACAAGTAATCAGGTTATTCCAGATGGAAGCGCTGTTGAAATTGGCGGTTCTGTTAGATAACGCTCTCGTGTGCGGTCAAGGCTCGTCAACTACACGGCTCGTGGTTGTTTTCCGTCCTAATTTAGAGTTCTACCACTTTTAACTAACGATAGATTTCGAAGCCGCTGACCTTCCAAAAAAAACGATTGACATCACGATGTAAAAATTCACTGTTGGATGAAATTGTTTGAAATTCATCATAGCGCAATAAAATTTAAATAGCCTTGCTCAAAATTTTACATCATTGAGGCATTTCTTGGACTATCCTTCGGAGTGCCAAAAATCGTTGAAACAACTTTTGCTTTGAACGAAATTTTATTTTAACTTGGAAGTTCCTCTGAAAATAAAAGGCTACAATAGTTCTTTTGCAATTTTCCCTAATAGTTGACACTGCAAAGGTGTCGCCACAACTTTTATGTACGTATTTTTTCCATTTTGTTTGCAAAGTACCTGCATAATGAGATGTTTAGTTTTCTGAAACTCATTCTAGTTTGAGCCAAGTTGTAGACTGACTTGATTGTGAATTCTGATCATTCATTCTCCACGTTTTATTATATTTCAAGGCTTGTATGCGAACCATGTGAATGAAGTTCTACGTGCACGAACAATTTGCATCAAAATAGGAAAAGAGTGGTGCGCAGTATTCTTACAGAATTTTGGCGTACGAGTATTATACAAGAATACTTCGATGACGTATCTGTGTTGTCCCACGAGTCTTTTCAGAAGGACTTCTAGAAAGATGTATTCAACGGAATCGGAATATCCTGTCCAAAATAAGCAAATTTCATCCTTTTATGTATCAGCATACATTTGCATGTTGTATACTGTACATATGCATGGATGTTTTGTACATCGGTACTAAGCTTTGTAATTCCATTAATCTTTTACTACAACTCGTACGAAGGTACGGCACTCTTAACGTTCTTAAAGCGCGCATGTACGAGAATGCGCGCACCAATTGCTTTGATAGTGAATGTAAAAGACTTTATATAAATATTTCTTCTATACTTTAGGCTCACAATGTTTCCATGGGCCGCTTCTGAATGAACTTTCTGTCTATAAGAAATACAGAATCAAATTTATTCAAGTATATTCTTGGTTATGTAATTTTTTTTTGTGATGGTCTCCATCACTGTATTCACGTTAAAAGATTCTGTCGGTTTAAAGTTATTTTCCAATGCACGTAAATCACAATTGTAAACATATAATGTGTAGCAGCTTTCTGAGACGAATGAAAATACGATAGAAGACTTTTTTTTGTCTACGTTAGGTCCAGTGACTGCGAGTAAACAAATTTTAAAATGGTATCATTTTGCTTTTAAGGTCGTACATGATAACACAGTATCACAAGAGACCTTAGCATATCTTTAAGTAATGATTTGCATTGTTTTCTATTACTACGAATTATTATCATGCACGAAGAACGATCCAGGAGCTCGTGGAATTATTCGTCATAATTTTCTTACATATTCAAGCGCCGAATCATCACGCAAGATTGAGTTACCTAAGCTGTGTGATTAAACCATCTGGATAAATATTAGTCTTCGATTTTCTTACGTGAGATTTTGAAGAGCATGAGTGTTTTGCTCATTTTTTACCTTGTTGGTATCGAAATGCTAAGGTGACCTTACAGACCGTCTCTGCTCTCTAGAAATGGCTCGACTCAATTCGGGACCGTTGTTGTATTCGGGACATTATAGTGCCGAAGAGTTGGTCTTCAGCCACCACTTTCGTCAACCTACTCCATCTGAGTTTTATTAAATATATGGCGCTTGATTTCAAGTGGTCTAGAACATCTTTTGGGAAATGAGTTTCGTATTCATATGATAATGTGAGCGTAACTGATTAGAAGTGACGAACAGCAAGCTAAAGAGTCTGTGAAACTTAACCGTCTCTCTTAGTATGTTAATTAGATATTTTGCACTTATAATTTAATAGGCGTTTTAGGTTCTACTCCCATGCAATCTTCCGACAAAGTATGCACAACATCTCGAGAATCGCCATTCTGAGCTGTAATTGTAACAATTAGTACAATTTACCTAACGATTAGAATATTTAGGTAATTTCATGGATAGCAAAAGCATGAGGTCATTTCATAAGTAATGTTTAATTTGAATTGTTTGGGAAATTTGCTAATTTCTTCATTACAACATTGCAGCGCGGTACACTTATTACAATCATGATTGTAGAAATATTTTACCTGATTAAATTCATTAGACAAAATCTTGTATTAGTGCGTATATACATAAATTGTAACAAACTGCAGAGGTTTCTGAGCAGCATTTGCGTCAGTTAACATCTTATAAATTCAACAATGAACTTAGAAGCTGGAGCGAATTGAAATATTCGCTCAGTCTACATAGGAGAGTTTCTGAATAAAGGCACCGAAGAAGGGTTTTGCACTCGTCAAAAAAGAGAATTTCTACCTTGAATCTTGCCGAACCTGACTTCCAATGGAGAGTACTGACAAGCTCCTTGTAACACCCCGCCGAAAAAATCCTGCTGCTTCAATTGAAGAATCTAGAGACTTAACCCTTTTAAAATTTTATTCAATATTTTGTTTACGAAATCGGGTGAGAGGATTTATTCTCCAAAACCGTGGGGAAGTCGGAACTCATATTTCTTAATTGTTCTCGAAACTGACGTTTCTTCTCTAATGGATTAAAAAGATTATTTTCAGATTTAGAAAACTTACGGGCAATCATGCTGATGTATTTCCCGTAATTGCATTACATTACGTTTACGTTGGCTGCTAAATTTCATCAAAATGTAACTTTCCATCATTTAGGCTTCTATGTATTATTTAGGCTTCCATTAATTTAAGCTTCCATGGTTTAGGATTCACCCATTACTTCTACGAAAAGTTGGTATGTTTTATAATTCTTACAATTTTTCATATATCAATACATTCGCTGTAAACGCAGCGAAAGAAACGTTTTGTTTTAAAATTTGGGCGTGACGCAAGCAGAAATAGTAAAATAATTTCTTCAACTACAGTTATTTCTGTGAAGTGAAACTATTACACCAACTTTTTTCATAAATCCGGAAAATGATGTCTATGTATGAGCTCATGAAAATTATTGCAAAATATCATAATCATAATTTTTCGA
>VOMN01074587.1:0-22578 GCA_014899125.1 Orchestia grillus
CCCGCATGACCCGAATGAAGTTCTTCAATAATGATTGGTCTTAGTGACGGGGGTACAACAACCCTTGACCTCCCCACAGAACACAACCACTCTGTGTGGAAAGTTCCTCTCTTATCTTTGCGAACGGAGCAAGCTCAGGGCCACCAACTACTGAAAGGGGTCACCCCCTTTGAGCAAATTAATAGACTTTAGATAACACTGGGTCCTTACAAGTGGCATCACTTATGTGAGAACTAGTTACCGGGTCCAATTCTAGGAAATTAATTAAGTCCAGTCCGGTAGAATCAGTGTCGACTCCTCTGGGCCGGCTAGCGGCTAAGTGCATCAGCTGTACCTAACAGGGCGCCTGACCTATGTCTCAACCCGAACTTATAGGCCTGTAGAATCAGTGCCCATCGTTGCATTCTCCCAGATGCCATAGGTGGAACGCTTCTGTCCGCGTCGAATAATCCTAGTAACGGCTTATAGTCCGTTACTTCAGTGAATTTCAGCCCTCAAAGATAGCAATGAAACTTTTGCAATGCATAGACAATAGCTAGCACTTCTTTCTCTACTCGTGCATAATATTGGGCTCAGTAGCGGTCAACGTCCGCGAAGCAAAATATACAGGTCTCTCAACCCCATTTATTAGATGACACAGCACCCACTCTATAGGCACTGCTGTCTGCAACAACCACTATAGACAAGCTAGGGTCAAAATGGATTAAGATGTGAGACTCTAGTGAAGTCTGCTTAAACTTCTGAAATGCTTTTTCTTACTCACTCCTCCACCTCCAGGGTGCTTTGTTTCTGAGCAGTGCGTTCAGAGGTTCCAACATAGTGGCCGAAGACGGTAAGATGGTTTGGGTTGACGATATCTACCCAAATCTTCACGACCGCAAATATATGAGTTAAGTTATACTTTAAGACCCAGTGTTTCTCTATACATCCGGACCAAAAGGAACGTACAGCCGCCTGAAACCCTCCCCCCCCTCCCACACACACACACTTAAAAGCCCACTATCCCTCCTCCCAGCGAAGTCGGGTTACACGCCCAATAACTCATACTATAATGTTGAAATGTCTTTTGAATTCGTTTCATTCCATGAATTTATAAAATATACAATGTTTAATCTTTATAAGATAAGAAGTTTCAGAGGTTATTGCTTATCGTATAAAAAATTATGGCAAAGCAATATTGATTTATAATGGCGTGAATTTGGTAATGATATTTACTCATCATTTTTACTGACAGTTCACTTAAGCAACGCAGAAAAAGGAAAGGCCATTGACATAATTTTGCATGCAATTTTCTGTTATATTCAGAACAAACAATCTAACTACTTTAGGTTCAAGAGAAAATTTCTGAAATAAATAATCGTTTTAGACATATGTCAGTTGTTTTTCAAGATTATTCCGTGGGCGAGTCCCTGACTCAACCGGGAAATCAGCATTCGCTCACCAGTGTCGTCGCATACTGCGATCGAGTGAAAAGCCTGAGTGCAGACAACAGTGTTCTGAAAAAAATCGTCACTTTTAATAAAAGGTATACTTGGTTTTCCATTTTTATGTTATTGAACATCTAAGGTAATAAATTGGTCGATACTGTAGTTTCTCACTGTATAAATATAAGTTTATATGAAGTCGTCAGCAAATATTACCGGAATTGTGATGTCGCGTAACAGCCGTTACTGATAAGAAGGGTAGGGCTCGCAAGTGACGGAGACAGATAACAAACTAATTAAATCTTTAAGTTTTACGGACATTTATTAAAGTTAACGAACACACCACTTTGAGGTATGAATAACAATTACTAGTAGTATGATTCATTCCTTTGACTGCTTTGTTTTATATTTGACGTGAAGGTAATTTTCTATCTGGGACTAGGGATTCAGGGATTAAGAGGGAGCGAAGGTAATTTTTTAGTTGGGGCTAGGTATCCAGGGATTATGGGAGAGTGAAGGTAATTTTGTAGCTGGCACTATTTATTGAGAGATTATGAAAGAGTAAAGCACATGCTTGGTCTCATGCTAATTTATATTGAGCTAACTTTTATTTGAAACTAATTGATTCTAATTCAGTAGATTATGAGTGTGTCTACTTTTTCATTTTCTTAGCCATTAAATCCATTCAAAATATTTTCAAATAACTCAGTAGTGTTGTTGGGCAAGTACTTATTTTATTTTCATATTATTTATGCCATCCTATGTATTTTAGAACTTTAGTGATGTAATATTTATTCATTTTAAATCTTTGTATTCCATTTTTTATTGTTAGCCAAGATTAATTGTTGCAGAAAAGAAGTAAATTGGGTTAATATTTGCATTAAAGTGGTGCAATTCACATTATATTGTATTTATTGCCGCTTGATCAAATAGCTTTTACTTTTTCAGCATCTGTGCTGCATGTAAAAATTAGTGTATCTATTCTTCATTCAGTTCCGCATTTTGGCTCAGTAGTTCATCCAACATAGTCAAAGGATGTTTACCTTTATGAGTACTATTCAAGATCATTAAAAGAAAATGAATAAAGGTCATTATGTTCATAGAAGTTTCAAATACTAAATGATATGATCATTTAAGCAGTGTTGCTGTCAATACTCTGTATCATTAGTGCTGAGCTCAAAATCTAATTTACAAACATGCATTTGGTTGATATTTATTTTACTGCGGCCAAGTGCACAAAGCATACTATTCATCTTACAGCCTGTATTTTGATGTCATTGGATGAGATTTTGTTTCTTGAGTGCCAAAAATCTATTTTTGGGAGGTTTAAGATAAAATAAAAGTATGAAAATTTATTTTATATTGTACAACCTGGTTTTTTGCTTCTCTGCTTCCTCCTGGTCATATTAGGGTTACATTTGGTTGAATAATGGCTGCATTAGAGTTAAGGTTAAGTTAAGGTTGTTAGAGTTATGTTATGTTAAGAAAGGTTTTTGTTCATTTGACACATTGCAACATGATAAAAAGATGTGATAATATCCAAATTTATGTAGACTTTGTGGAATTTTCCAATAATATTGCAGGAATGATTTAAATATCTGTCAACATAGCCTTTTCTAGACATTAAAACTTTTCAAGAATATATTTCTGCCCCTCAAAAAAAAATTCCTACCTAATGACTCAAAAATGAAGGCTGTACAATGAACAGAACATTTTGTGCACTTAGATGCAGCTAAGTAAATATTAACCATGTCTTTTGTTACTGGAAACTGCTAACATGTGACTCAATAGTTATGTTACATAATAGCTGAGGATTACATAGAATATCCTAATTTGGTAGAATTACCATTCTTATTCCCACCACTTATCTACTGTTCAGCAGTCTTTTTAAGTTTGATGTTTAGAAGTGTTCTGCTTTTATGGTCTCTAAACTCATAAATTCTCTTCATATTCTATAGATTGTAATAGATGCACATCTTGTTTTAGTAATATGTTCAATATTACTGGTGTATCTCTAGGCATATTTTGCTCTAAAATTTTTTTATTCCATTTAATCAACTATAAGAATCTAGCATTAAGTGTGTATTTCAGTTGAGAGATCTAATAATGTTCTATGTTTTTCAGATGGCTGAAGAAGAAGTTATCTCTGGGCATGTTTCAGATGACGAAAATGAGGAAAGAATTCAGTACAAAGCTCCTCCTGAGAAGTCCCTGAATGACATCGTCCAGCAGGACCAGGAGGATGAGAGCCTGCGCAAATACAAAGAAGCTTTGTTGGGCTCGTCCTCGGCTGTGGGAGCTGCTGTCATTATTGGTGGGTATTGCTGGCTAGTCCTGCATTCTGCTGTCACTTGGCAGACATATGTATTGAAAAAAATTATCAATAAATTGAAGAGCATACATATGTATTGAAAATATTATCAATGAATTGAGGAGCAAACATTCTAAAAAATTTATGAGTTTTTTTATTCTAAAAATGTCATCTTCAGATTGGATTGCATAGTCATCATGTACTTGGTAGCACAGCTTCATGCCCATGAATTAGTATGTACTGAGGCATTTTCTGAGGTATCTGATGCCTATTGTAATGGTGATAGAATTAGTTTTTTTTTCATTTTCTCAGAAATTGCAAGGGTAACCTCAATCCTTGTCAGAAATGGCAAGGGTTGAGGAAAAACATCCATTAGCAACTTCAGTGAATGACCACATTAGCCTAAGTCTGAATTATGCACAGTTTCAAATCCTAAGAATAAACTTAGAACTTTAACTAAATGAAAATTCAAGCAATGTGTAATGCTGAAACTATTTAAAAGTGTGTCCTTGAGTGATTTATAAAAACTGACGAGAGGTTACTATTGTGCGATATGCCTAATTGATTCATTCCAGTTATTCAAGTCATTTTACTGAGGACTAAGCCCACTTTTTGCATACCATAAGTACTGTACATGGTCGGTGATAATTGGACACACTTCAAAATATAAAGAATTATTTTAACTGAGGGGAAGGAGTAAGCTTTGAGTGTTGGATAGAATGAAGCTGTCCATCGTTTTATAATTCCTAGATAATAAGAAACAGTAACAGTATTTATTAGCTTGTCATTTTGATGAACACCATGGCGAGGAAGTAAAGCATACAGCTGATGACAGTGAGAGTAAAGCTGAACCCTGAAGTGGTGGTTTAGATCTGTGATACTATAGAATGGAATGATTCAACTTGGGCCAAAGGATAGTTTTTCAATTGGTGACCTGATTTGTTGGTTTGCATATACAGGAGCGGGGCTAAAGTTAATTGGGGATAATGATGTGGTAATGTTCAATAATTCGGGGTCATCACCAAGTTTGTGTAATCTAGTTCAAAAAGTTGTGTGTATGATCTCAGTTGATGGACATGCACGTGCAGTCGGTTGAAAATGATGTTGTGCAGGAGTTGCTTGTTGGTACTGCACTGCAAGTAACTTTTCCCACCAGAGTTAGATTGAAGCTAATGGATAATGCAAAAGAACAGTGACAGAGAAAAGGACTCCTATTGATGCTGTATTTCATAATATACAAACAGAGATATGATCAAACTAAGCAAGCTTGGTGGAACCATCCAGGATGTAAGACTGAAGGATGTGCTCTATGTGTAGCCTCAGTGCTTGCATTTGTTATTTAGTGATATAGAAGAAAAATTTGTCCTTCACTTGTGTATTTCAAGCTTGTTGATGGGGACATGAGCATGTCGATATTAATAACTGATGTGATATTAAGAATAAACTTATTTGTTTCATTGTATGTAAAGAGAGGAGAGGGAGCTAACGGTCTTGGTTTGATATCAGAAAATAGCCTGATGAGTTCAAGTTGATGAGCTAATGAAAACAGCACTGTGAAGTTGAGCAGTGAATTGCGTGTTGAAAGTTCTAGAATTAGAAACTTCAACCTTAGAACGGTTATTATTTACGATGCACAAATAAATGACAACAATATGAATAAGTATGATCATTTTACGTCTTGGATAACGCGGGTAAAATCGAATATAATAATAAAAATTTTCATCATAATAATGTATATCATCCTATGTTGTATCTCAGACTGGTAGATATGTGTGTAAAGATGCTACGTAGTTGGTCGAATATTTTGTTTTCTCCTTCCCGTCGTCGTAGATAAAATGTGCCTCTAAGCTGTTCTTTTTATTTCGTATATTTTTTAAAATATGTGTGCCATGTAAGGTCACAACATAATAGTAATAATAAAAGCACTGGGAGAGACAGACCTGGTAAGTTGCTGGAGTGTATGCAACTCTATTAATGCGTTAGCCACCGGACCGGATCTTTCATACGATTCTTTTTTCTATTAGACTTGTGAAAATACTACCATTTCGAGTCAGAAGAAACAAATAAAGGCTGCCTCGTTCTGCTAAACGATGGGTAGAATTTTCACAGAAAAAATGGCGAGAAGAAGTGGCTGATAGACAATTTGACTGTAACAGCCAACACTTGTTATCATGAAATAGAGAATGCATCACAAATGGTGCCATTTAGTATGTGAGCCGGTGTTTTGTATAGATTTAAACGTCATAAAATAATCGTGCAGACCACAGCGACGAGCGTCGTGTGCTGGTGCGGAGACTTGCGCTGGTGGTGGAGGGTCGTGAGGACATCGTGCTCGACCTGGACCAGGGAGATCTCAATAAGCTCAAGGACTCGCCCTTCACCATCAAGGAAGGAATTACATACAGAATAAGAATTGATTTCCAAGTGCAGCGAGAGATCGTCACCGGCCTCAAATACGTTCAGAGAACGGCGAGGAAGGGAATTCAAGGTGAGTATTTTTCCCCTTTTTTATTACTATTATTTTTTTTGTAAAGCTCTTCAGAAAGCATAAGGTAGGCACTAGGGTTAGGTTAATGGACTGGTAACTCCAGGGGGGTGCTTCTAGGCCACCTGAGCTATAAATAAGGTTTCGGGACTTCCGTCTTTCGTGCCCACTTTGCTTCTTTCAATTTTCACTCCTTCTTGGCTATCTTTGATCTCTATTCATTCTTAACTTGTTGTTTCTCTGCGTAGAGTATCTTTTGTGGAAACGGCCCTTGTGCATAGATTCCCAATTTTTTACTGTCCACACTAAATGGTCCTTTTTTTTGGTGCGTCATAGTCTGAGTGGTTGAAGCAATGCAACCTATGACACCACTACTACTTCTGTAGATCGGGTGCTTGATGTGTTCTGCTGCGTAGTTTGGGCTCTCTTCTGTGAGTAGTAAATACAATAATTTGACAACAATATTCCATGACTATCCTTCATCTGTCATTTTTAATATTTCACCTCAGCTAGAAGCTAAAAAATCTAAACCATGACACATCCAAAAAAGTCAGATTTCTCCATTCTTTAGACAGCAAGGGTTTTGTCAGCTCACAAAGTTTCGAGTAATCTCTCTTTCATTGCATGATGTTTTAATTGCTAAATTTATGTACTTGGGTTATTTATTTTATATATTGTGTAGATTTATCTACAACTCCGTAATTGGGAATGGATGTTAAATTAGTGGTTGGATGAAAAAACAACTAAATTTTCGATCATCTCTGTTCAGGGGACGAGAACTGTACATCTTTTTATAAACTAATGGTGAAAGAGTTACCTAGTAAGTTTCTTGACTATTTTATCGCAGCTTTGTGGGAAAATGTTTATTTGCATCTCAACCGAGACTTCGTTTGAACCGCAGCCTTGTGTCACAATACAGCCTCGGGAATACTCGGTTCTTTATGTACGGTACAAAAGCGCCGTATTTCATGGGTAGGATAGTGGGACGCCTACGTTTCTTAACCTTGGCGTTTCTTTGTTCATATCAAGAAACCTCTTGGTATTCTTCACATTTCTATCCATCTGTATCTAGGAAAAAACGAGTATTCTCGATATCTCTTCAGTTCTTGTTGTTCAGGAAGCCTTTGTCAGAACTTCAAGCATGTCTAATTTGATATGGAGGTATTCTAATTTTACCTAGAATTGGTACTACATAGATTTTATGTGAAGAATGTGGATAGATTGCATGCGTCGCTTGTAATTCGATGATCGCAAGTCTGAGAATATAGACATGATCAGTGAGCAAAAAGGGAGATTTTAAGTAACCTGGTGTTCGAGAAATGATTGTAATGACTGGAGGAAGTATACAAAAAAACTAGTGCTCGTTTAATAAGAATAAGTTTTGCGGGAAAAATTCCGAGGTAAAAGTACTCGCTGTTGTCTGTGAGGGGCCGCCGGGATGCAGTAAATGAGGGTGTAGAAAGTGGAGGGTCTGGTGTGAGTGTGAGTAGGAAAACGAGACAAATTGTCGATTTCGTTGCATGCGTAGTACTACAATTTTGGCATACCTAATGTCATAAAAACCAAAATTACAGTTTCAAAAGAAGCCGAATGTGTTAAAGAATTATGATTGAACTCATAGTCCAGTAGGAAAAAATGCAGTAGAATGAAGGAAGAGGTGGTTTGGAAAAGCTGCCTAAAGGAGCTGCTCGAGTTGTCATGTTCTTGGAGGTGTTGACGCACAGCAGAATCGTCAGTGGGGTGAATGAAGCTTAACAGTGTCACATCGTAACTGCTTCATGGGGTCAGATCTGTCTTTTTATAGCTGACATGGGGTCAAGTCTGTACTGTTATAGCTGACATGGGGTCAAGTCTGTACTGTTATATGTAGCTGACATGGGGTCAGGTCTGTACTGTTATAGCTAACATAGGGCCAGGTCTGTAATTTTATATGTAGCTGACATGGGGTCAGGTCTGTACTGTTATAGCTGACATGGGGTCAGGTCTGTACTGTTATATGTAGCTGACATGGGATCAGGTCTGTACTGTTATAGCTAACATGGGGTCAGGTCTGTACTGTTATAGCTAACATGGGGTTAGGTCTGCACGTACATCTAAGGTTTGGGTACGTGATGCAGTAAACAGTGACGCTGTAAGAGCTCAAATCACGTCTTGGCTTTACGTGCCAGGCTACTCCGTGGATGATGTGTAAATGCGGTATCTAGTTTCATGTGACGAAAAAGTTCTACTTGTCCTGGTCACCTATAAAGTCCAAAGCACTTCGCATTTTCATATCTTCAAACTCATCACTCGATCATCCCTACAAAGGTAAAATATTCGATGCGTTTATTAACCTTGCTTGCATATTTCCAGTCGACAAGATGACCCACATGGTGGGGTCGTACGCGCCCATGGAGACGATGCAGAGCTACACGACACCTCCAGAAGACGCCCCCTCCGGCATGCTGTCCAGGGGACACTACACCGTGAAGTCCCTCTTCACTGATGATGACAACAACGAGCACCTCAAGTGGGACTGGTCTTTCGATATCAAGAAAGACTGGGATTAGAAAATTGGTCTTCTAAATACATACAACATATGACGCGAGATTGATTCCTATATATGGACTTCCCCATCAACATTTAACTCTATGCAATATTGTGCTGCGCATTATGGTTTGAGCTCGAAGGTGCCTGAGGAGTTGAAACTAAAATGTGTGATAAAATTTCTGTGGGAGGATAGAAATTTGAAGATAGCAAAAAGTGCATAAAGTGTTTTAACATTCAGCTCGTGGGATTTTAACTCACTCGCAACGCGCTGGAAACTCGAACTTCATACGTGTTGTTCCAAGGGATAAGTGATGCAGATTGAGTCCTCAACTTGCTACCTGGATACCACCATGAGATAATGATTTCAGACATGATGTTCCTGCAAAATTTGCCACGTTCAAGTCTACATTCTACTTTCGTACCTTGATATAAATTTGTTTGGACCATCATGCTTTCAATCGGTTTTCAGCTTGTGGATAATATCTCCTACCATGATTCCTTGTGTGCTCAAGACCGACAATTATTTAGAATGTTTAGAAATTTCTGTTTATAATGTTATTGCCTCTTCGTAAGTGTCTATTGAGTGATTAAATCGTCGGGGTGTCCTCAGGCAAAAGCCGTGGTAACGGGTGGATGACCGGTGTTCTATGGCTCTGCGTCGGTCTACGGGCTGCTGTGTAGTGCCGCTATAGCAAGTCGTGCTGTTACTCAGCCCACTGCATGTGACTTGATACACATCCTTCACAATGAGATCCTGACCCACCGTCGCTGTGCTCACCCAAACCAATTTGGTGTATCCCAAATCGAGAAAAGTATATTTTATTGCGAGAACGTTGTAGTACTTGAAGGTTAGCCAGCAACAAATTTTAATTTATAAAATCATAAATAAACAGCATGAAATTTCTGACTTGCGCGTAGAAATACTGAAAATAGCGAAATTATCCTTCGCAGTAGTTACATCGCAGCCAAAGAGATGGATCAAGAGAGAGGGTTCTGTTGATGACACAAGCTCAAGGTTACTTAGTGAAGTCTAACTCAATGTTTTTCATTGTACAAGATCACCTCGCTGAACTGTGAAGCAGTGCCTCGTTTTCTAGAACAATAATTCTTCCGGCTCTGTAACAGCTAGCACAATCAAGCTGGCATCCCCTATTTGTATTCATAATTAATTCTTGGGGCATTTTAAGTATGTACTTAGTAAGTTATATTGAAGTGTGTGCGCTTTGTGATTCGTTTGAATGCATGCTTCATCGAAGATTTTGTCTTCCTTAGCTTGTAAGCCCTTTATATTCCCACACTATACTGTATTCCTTTTATTTTTATTCTTCTACTTCAAATTATTTTTCCATTTGTTTAGCGCCTGCGTTTCTTGAGCGATCAGTTGCAAGGGATTTGCCTAGAATTTCTTGTTTAGAGTTCCACGTAGACAAAACTCGAGCAACCTCTTGGTGGGCGTATTAGTTCCCTTGCGTAGATGGTGTTTGTTGGTGCCTCTTGGGCCGGCCTCGTCACGCTCCTACTTTTAATGTTTAACTTGGTAATCTATTCTGGGTGTTCCAGTGTTGGGTGAATAAATTACTCTGACCAAGATATTGAAGTAAGGGCTCGAATGTTTTCACTTTCTCACAGTAGCTGTTTTGCAGAGTAGTAGAAGTAATTTTAGAACATTGTAGCCCACGTGCATTATTCACTGCTTGGGTTTTCTTCAGATGTACTCTAATAGCTCTTTCGCTACTTTCTAACAGACTTTCTATGAGCTTTCTTCGCTCGCAATGCCTTGAATTTATTCAATAACGGCTCTTTCCAAATAAAATTTCCTTGTACAAGTTACGACCAGTTGTCTGTTGTAAAACCTTACTTCCCTGTTTCCGCCGTGGTCGTTTCGTGTTGACCATTCCAATTTTTGTAAGCTTCAGGTAAGATGAGCAAGTGACAACAAACTCTACGAACGCTCAATTATTTCACGTAGCTCCCATTTTAGCGGTGAAAAGGTCAACGTTCCATCCTTTATTCGTGAACTTGCATGATGCATGTGACTAACTGTTCTCCGTTGTTACCTGTGCGTCGTAAAGTAACTTGGCATATGAAATTACATTAACAATTCACCTCCAGTCGCAACAAGGAAACTAGAGACAAACGTACGTAGTGATGAAAATACTTAGCAGAAATATTGAAGATCTTTAGAAGATTTCATTTGAACATCAATTGAAAAAACTTTCATCTGCGTTGACAGGTTTAAGCCCTGTGAAAAACTTCCAGTATATAACTATCAGAGCTGGGCAGCGCTACTTTGAAATGTAGCGGCCGCTACATTTCGGAGTAGCGCTGCCAACCTCTGCCTATGGTATTCCTACGGGCAGAGCTGGGCAGCGCTACATTTTAAAGTAGCGCTGCCCACCTCTGTTAACTATTCATTTTTTGGTCGAACTTGGTTCAGTACACCATCGCAATAGGGCTAGTGATAGAGGCTGTCTCGGCTTGGTCGTTGAGTAAATGCAACAATTCACCATAGAATCCTGCAGCGCTAGGAGTCTAATGTGGGCCAAGTACTTTCCAACGATTCGGTGTGGAAGACGGACGTAGAGTTCAAAAAACACCACCACAAGTAATAATATTTTCATTTACGTGATCAGTTATAGCTTTACTGCGAGGTTTTTTGCTCACTGCTTAAAACCACAGAATACAGAGCTCTGACGGGTGAACAAGAAAAAGCGACAAATTCTAACGCGTTCGTTAGGAGACGGGTAAGTGCAACATCTGCCTCAAACTGTTATCCAGCAATGCTTTTCAATAGCTCACATAACAACGAAAGTAAACATGAACCAGACCATGCAATTAAGGGATGTTTTAATCCATGCACCCGTTGACGAACGTGGATTAAACAGTGAACGTAAAGTTTGGTTTCATTTATTTTACTACAGAATACTTCATACCCTGATGAAATATTCACTCATATGAGCTAGTTTAGTACTCGAGTGTTCCGATAAAGAGTTCAATTTAACAGACATTCGACTTTAATCTATTCGAAGACGCCGCTCAACATCTCACCCCAATGGAATAGCATAAAACGCCTAAGTGACGAAACGTTCTACTGAAAGTCTCTGACGTGTGCGACACCATGGCCAATCTGTGCACCGAACTCCCCACGCAGGAACACGCTCGGGCAAGGTGTACCCCAGGTAGAGCTGGTCAGCGTCCACTTCCCAGAGTGTGGTACATTGTGAGATGGGCAATGATCTTTATCCCCTATAAAGTTTCGTACAATTTCTGCTTTTAAAAGCAATGCGTTCGAAAAAGTTTTTCGAAAACAGATTCTACAACCGTTGACACAAAACGGGCTGGATGTGCTAATACTTTATAAAATTTCAGACCAAAATCAGTCCTGAAGTTAGGGTGCACAACTATCGAAGTTGACTTCACCTTATGATAAGGACACCCATTACTTCATGCTCAGGTGCACCAGCCAGGACGTTTGACCTTCGCTACAGCGGAAACGTTTGAACATTGAATCATGTGCCATCCCGGAAGCCGAATGTGTCAGCTATGAATTATAGACGTGTCCTCCGCCATGGAGTATGAAAAATATTGAAATCTAACAAATATAATGCGCTAGCGCATATGTATGAAGGTCAAATGGAGAAGAGCAGTCGTCATTTCAAGAGTTTTATTCAGAAAATGGTATGTTTTTTAAAGAATTGTTCACCATTACAAAGAAGTCAACCAAAACATAAAATTTCGTTATTCTGAAATACATCGAAGAGACGAAAATTTGACATAAAATGGCACTTCTATCGACAATTATCGCATTATACAGTTAACGAAACTTACAATCAATGCTAAGCTAATGAAAAAAATACATGAAACAGATTTATTTACAGAAACTCTCCTGATTCGAAAACTTCAACTGAAGAAACAAACCTGTTCATTGACTGCCACCGTCACAAACCTGAAGCGCGAAATTGAAATTTTTTCAGCAGTAAACGACCCGAGGCCATCGTACTTTAGTAGCACCCAATTCCTTTAACATCATTGCTATTCCGTTTCATACGGCGACGGGCTAGCGAGCCTGCGAAATCAATACGCAGAATGTGGTACCACCTACATGAAAATTCAGTGAAACTTTTAAACAAAACGAGCCTTTATTGAGTTAAATCGTGTCATTATAAGCACACTGCGTCCAGGTGGTGTGAACATGCAAACTTCGCCCCCACGTAAGCTGCATCAGGCAGACAAGCATCATGAAAATAAGGTCGCAATACTAGCATCATGAGCCACTTGACAAGGAGTAAGATCATCATGGTCAGAAATGGCAGGATCGGCACCGCGCTGCAAGAGGAGACAGACGACCTCCTGGTGGCCGCACGACGCCGCGTAGTGCAGGGGGGTCTGTCCGCAGTCATCCCTCGCGTTGATCTCAGCTCCATTAGTCAGCAGCAGATCTACCACTCCAGGGTGGCCCCGGTCCGCCGCCCAATGTAACCCAGTCATGCCATCTTCAAATTTCAATTTAACTTCCTCTTTCAAATTGAGGTTACGAAGGATTTCAAAATCACTCTCCTGCACGGCATCGATAAAGGTGACTGTACAATTACTATCAGGAGCCGGCATCCGGCTTACTCTGGCCCACCCAGCTGCTTTGTTCTCGACATCATCTTCGCTCCACTCAGGGTCAATCTCTTTGACACCGTTGATGTATTCCTTCATTGCTGTAAATTTGCCCATATCTTTCAAACTTGTCCATGCTTCCCACTTACGACGGCCGGTCTGGTCGAACAAGCCCGGCTTAGGAACGTTACAGTTACCTTCAGTTGCTTGCTTGTAGCGTCCATAAAAGTACAGAAGTTTCTCCTTTGAAATTTTAGGAACTAGAGAAGGAAAATGGCCCGTAGCCAAGGTAAATCTACCTTCAAGTACGTCTTCATCCAACTCAGACATGACTAATACCTAAGAGAGACTTCCGGTTTTTTAATAAAATCTCCTGTTACCATTGCCTCCGGAGTTGGAGAGATTAACCTTCAAATTATTCCCTTCTAGTAGATGTTTACCATGATTGATGGCTGATTGTGATGCTCGGTCATCATTAAAAGTAACAAAACCATACCCGTGACTGAGACCAGTTTTCTTGTTGAACATAACTCTGGCAGCTCTTACGCGACCAAACTGTGAGAAGTACTCGGACAGCTCCTTGCTAGCAACGGTCCACGGTAAGTTAGCCACGAAGATTTTACTGGCATTCCTGAAACTCATCTTCCTACGTTCTGCGTAGATCACGGGGCCTTGGGAAGTTTTTCAGCTCTTCTCCGTTGAGGTGCTCGTAAGTTGAGGTTTCTTTCTAATCTGAAACAAATGAATCTTGTGTGAGCCAGGCAATCCAGATTCGGCAATGTTTTCAACATCAGCATCAAAAGACTGAAGTGGCACTGAAGAGCAGCTTAAATTCCACTTCAGAAGTACAGCCTCTAACGACCAGTCGCACGCTCGCTCTTGGTAGGTACAAATGAAGTACGCTCCAGGATTCTGGTCCAGAAGGTACGAAACGGTCACTAAAATCTCTTCAAATACACTCGGATCATAAAAGCAGTCAGAAGCAATAACATAATCCAACGGTGGCAGGCTCAGTAGAGGAGGAGTAAACAAACCCCACGTGAGACCCACAACAGGGACGTCGACCCCATTGGCAGCACAGGCGAGCTGAGCAATGCGCAAACACGACGGCAGTTGACTCGAGTCCGACAAAATGACTTTGGCGCCACACTTGGCAGCCAGCACCCCAGGCAGGGAAGTGCCTGCCCCCAACTCTAGCACACGCTTGTCAGGCAAAACAGCTCGGTGGTACCACAAGTACTGGGCCAGGACAGGAGCGCTCGGCCACACGTGTAGTCCGTAATTCCCACTAGACACCTGAAACATTCGGTCACTCAGTACTGGTCAAGTGTTGACGTGCATTCGTCTATCTTCCCCTTATCCCAAAGTGCGAGTCGAGCTTCCAATTTTAAATGAAGCCACTCGTAAATCCCAATTAACAATATTCCGAGTTGAATTACACAGACATGACAATTGAATCGACACCCATAGAAATCGTTTACTTTGTTAAACAAGTGTAACTTGTACAAATAAAGTGCTTATAAATTGGCACAATGAGTATAACGAATGCTTGGTTGACATCCCCTTTGCTCTATTTAATGCAAAGACCCTTCTCGGCACGCTAGTGATGGGTTCACGAATATCATCTTGAACTGCCTGCCGTTTCATGCAATAACCCTAAAAGTTTGGACTTTGAAGATGGCTTCCTGTTTTCTTAGCGAGTTTTCAGTCTGAAATACTCCAGAGGTGTTCAATAGAGTTCATATCCAGGCACTGACTAGGCCATGGAAGTTTCTTGATCCCATTTTGACTCAACCTATATTGTGTTGCTTTAGTAGTGTGACATGGAGGGCCATCTTCCATAAATAGGGAGTCAACTTTACTCATTCTACCTCTTGAGAATATTGGAAGGAGACCTTCCTCTAAAATAGAAACATATTTGGCTGACTTGATGTTTCCTTCACACTCCACAAGCTTTGATCGCCCATCACTCCAAATTGCATCCCATACCATTACCAACAAGCCCCCATGTTCGACTAGTTTAAGCCAGAGAGGCTGGTATACAGACCAATGGAAGCAAGTGATACCCTTACGAGACCAGCTTTTACCTTCCCCCTACTGCAGTATTTCATATCCACAGGCAGTCCTTTTCAGACAATGATTGCTCATTTTAGCTCAATTTATAATTCAGCAGTAGGATTTGTATACATTCAGCAGATAAAGCTAACTAAATACATTAGAATATTAGTTTGAAGCTCCTGATCCACATTAAATGTGATATGAAGAAAGCAAAGAGAAAGGACCATCTAGTATTGACTAGAGAATAGGAAATTCATCCTCAAGTTATGTTCTATAACAGGATCCAACACATAGAAACAGCAAGTTAAGAAAGAAGAGAAATAAAAAATAAGGAAAAGATAGCAGAGAAAGCATAAAAATTTGAAGAAGAAGAAAAGGCACAAATGATTATGAGTCCTATCTGCAGCTGAAGTAACCTAACAGTGCCCCTCTAGGGATGCCAGTCTCCATAACATAAGATGGGCAAGTCTAACTAACCCCATTGTCTATTTCATTCCCACTAAGGGGACCATGGTTATCAAGGGCTCACTGAAATATTTAAGTTTAAAAATATTTAAGTTTAAATATTTAAATATTTAAGTGTACTTCCTACTGCTTCCATGATTTTGTGCACCCCTTGTATATGATGCACATTTACTTGTGTGGACAGCAATATATTAAACATGTATGATGCACATATACTTGTGTGGACAGCAATATATTAAACATATATAATGTACATAAACAAGTTTGTACATGGAATGTATTCAACTCTGCAGCATTGCACAACAGTAAGGGAACTTAGGGAGGAATAGGAGCACATTTGCTTCCTTTTCAACTAAATGAACATTGAAGGCTTATCTATCTATATATACTGATAGAAAATTTTCACTTTTCAAAATATTTTAGAACAGGAAACCTTCAAGAATCCATAAAATTTCTGAAACCAGAGGCCTAGCAAAAAAGAAAAATTCAAATGTCTGGATTGTATGACAAAATCTGAATAACACATGACTAACAGGATTCAGTAAAAAATGCATCTGGCAAGCATTTTAAATTAGAATAAGATTTTTATTGTGTTGAATAAGAGTTTATTTGTTTCACATAAGTTTGGCTCTAGTAAATGAAAGAATACACAAATTCATTCATCAACTTGCTAGATGCCTTTTTACATTTACCTTGTACCAGACATGTGATACTTGCCACTTAGGGTAGGTACCATCAAACACTTTGCCAGGACATAAAAAGCTGATCCTTATAGATTCATAATTGTACCATTACAATGTTGGAATAAGGTTCCTAATTTGTCATGGAAAGAAAAAATTAACTACAGTGGCATCCTCATGATTGGGACACTTCAACTCATACTTGACAAACAAATTATATCCCCTCTGAATGCAGTTTTGCAATTTGAACACAATCAAATGCCAGCCCACCAGCCTTGCTTGCACTTTTCAATACACCAACAGCCCCAAAAGAACAAATTAAGTTTGAATCACAAGATGCTACTGCCTGTCCTGAGGAGTGGGCACAGAACAATGCCTTCTTTCTCTTCCCATGGCTGAGGAGTCAGAGGCAGTGAAAATTTGCCAACTCAGACTCCTCAATTGAATTAAATTAAAAAATAGTTAAAAGTTATTTCTATTCCTTTCTATTTTAATGACAATATTTGTAAAGTTTGTTAATAGCAATCATAAAAATTCAGCAATTATTTTTTTAATACAAATTTAAAAGGCTATACAACCATTTCAGTAACCATAACAGTTGTGATGGTAGCAGCAGCCAAAATAACAGCACTTTAGTAAATCAAATTGTCTCATGGCCAAATAGAAAGGACTATCAAGTATGGACTCTGGAAAACAGGGAATCTATTCACAAGATGTGTTCCCCCACAAAATTCCTGAGCAAAGAAATAGCAAGTTAAGAAGGAAATGGAAAAAAAGATAGAGAAGCATCACTAAAATAGGCATGAAAATGGAAAAAAGCTAAGTGGGCATAAAAAAATAGAAGCCCCAAAGGCCTAGCTAAAGCTGAGGCAACCTAACAATGTCCCCCTGGGGATGCTAGTTCCCATAGCATAATATTGACAAACCTAACCCTATTGCCTACGGCCATCCTATGCCTGCTGAGGAAGTTAGCAATCAGAGAAATTCAAAATTTCAAAATTAATCTGATGATTCACTTCAGTGATGAGATTCAATTTTAGTTGATAGATACCAAAATAGATGATCCACACATCAATAACCTTGTACCTGCCTACCCACTTATGTGTTATGCTCTCACACCAACTGTCTTACAATTTGTAACTTGGACACCATTTGGAGACAGAGTAGATAAAGGCAGAATTTTAATAAAATTGCTAAAGTACTGTTGATTTAAGTTGACAAATAAACTCGAAGAAACATTTTACAACCTATATCAACTTAGTTTCAACCACCATGTATTGGAGGCAAAAATTTCTTATGCATTGAACAAAGGCCATGGTAGAATGGAACAAAAGTTCCATTGATAAGTACATTTTCAATGATTTAAACAGAGCTGCTAGGTCTATGACTTGTGTATTAGTTACAACTACTAAATCACTGGTTAGTTTAAAGCTTCTTACCAACAAAAATACAAGAGCAAAAAGAATGCACTAGAGAACAGGAAATCAATACACAAAGTATGTTCTCCTACAGGATCCCCTGTGCATAAAAATGGCAAGTCAACAGTAAATATCCTATCAAAACAGAGAAATTTATGCCAAAGCTTTGCTTTCAAATTCCTTTAACTTACTGCATACAGAAACAGCAAGTTAAAAAAAATGACAAGAAAGAAAAGACAAAAGTGTAAAAAGTGAAATGAGTAGGAAAACAAGAAGTCTCAAGGGTCTATTTATACCTAAGGTAACCTAGCACTATCTCCCTAAGGATGCTGATTCTCATATCATAGGGAAGATGAATTTACCTAGTCTAACCCTATTGGCTCTTCTATATCTCTTGCAAGGTTCTAGAAACCAGCCAAGTAATCTATTATTAAGTTGCAAGCCCTACCATGTAGCACCAGTTGTACTAAAAAAAAGTATTCTAATCACTTTCACACTATATCTGCAATAAAATATAGTTGATACCACTCACAATTCTATGTTTTAAAAATAAATTTATAATTTTTTTTCTTCCAATTATTGCTTTAAATTTGATAAATATTATAAAAAACTTCATAGGATTAGTTTTTAAAGTGAAGCTAAACCACAATCCTGACAATTTTCTTTCCAAGCTTTGTTGTCTGGCAGCTGCAAAAAAATAGAGAATGGATTCCTCTGCGCTATCTTGATCAACAAGTTAGCTATTCTCAACTCAGAAAATTCATTAACACTATAAGATGAGAGGTACTTTTTTGGAGGCTATAAAAATACTAAATATTGCAATTTAAAGGTAATTATACCAATATCAAACAAAATTAATATATCAAGTATTCTTAATGCAAACAATATTGACACAAAATATCTTCCATTTCAGGAAAGGCTTGTAAAAAGCCTTCAATAATTTATTATAGACAACTAAAACTACCAATTATAGCAGAAGTAGCCAAACCAAAACAGTTTGGATTATTCCTTCCTCCAAAATTGATAGAACTTAGCAACTTAATTCTATAATAATTTTAATGATTTTATAATTTCTCCTGATACGTTCATAAAATTTGGTTTAATGACCTTGGTGTTAACTTAAACTCTCTAACGCTGTCACCGAGGTTCAATCTACAACATTTCAAGAAGAAATATTTCAATTTCCCTTGAAATAATTCTCGCATTGGCTTCATTTATAACCAAAGTTTGCTCAATCAGTATTGGCAAAATGATGTTTTCCCAAGCAACATCCATCCTTTTATTGAATACTACATTTGTAACAAAACTAAAAGGACATCGGGGTAAACCAATCAACGATGCTTATTCACTTCCCATACAAAAGAACCATAAAACTATAGTTTCTTCTAACGTACATTGTTAATCAACAAAATCAAACAAAATCCCACACACGTTATATTTCTAACTGTTATACTCCACTTTACCTCGGGTATCAGAACAGAGACGCTCGAATCGCCACTACGAAACGTAAATTGCCTCTGCTCGGTCGTGAACTGCTCCATGCGATGATTGGCATGCCGCGTATGCTGCTGCACCGGTTCACTTGTCCGAATCGACTACACATGCAAAAAACAAAATTCTCTATAACTGCAAGTGTTTTAAAAACCAAAATATCTCTACTTCTTCAGAGACGAATAGTCATTACACTTTGACCTCGATAGATTTTCATCTTGGTAATTCATTTCACGGAAAATATGTGAAGAATTTGTTTTCAATTCTGCTTAGAAGTCAATATTTGAAAATATGGAACGTTGTGGATCCAAGAACAAACATAATTTTCATCTGTTGAAACAGAATTTTAAGAACAGGATCAAAAAGATAATTTACCATAATGTTACAATGAAAACCCACTTGTACGTACCACGAATGCTTTTGGCTTAGAATCCTTTGGGCGACTACTAACCCGTTCCATATAATTGACTTGTTTCGTCTGTTATTTTTCAACCATCCTATACATATTTTCTGAGTTCATTGCTTGCGAGGAACGTAAAAAAAATACAAATATATTTGTATCCATGCGAACATACTCGATATTGAGTCAAAAGTGAAACAACATAACTTTACAATCTTTCGATGTTATCATCTGACATATACTCTGAAATGAACAAATTTGAATTAAAGTCATTTCAGTAAGACGAAAATAATTAATAACTAAAACGTGTCATATTACACACAACTAAACTAGAGTAATGTTCATTGAATCTCAAATTAAGTATAATTTTACCATGACGCTTCAAACTCCTCTGCCCGCCTATCCGACACGATACAATGGAACGTTTCATCTACAGATCTTTTAAGTTGGGTTTGTTCAGGCTTGTTGAGTTTGTTCTTCTCATATATTCTTCCCTATATTCCTCTCTAAGAATAAAGCTGAATTTGTAAATTTTCTTATACCCACAGTTGCAAATAAAAGGTAGACTTTACAAATTATGTTTTAGTGAGCTACCTCTGGTCAAGCTTTATTAATTTTTGACACCTTCTTTCTGATGCCTTCAAACAAATTTCCTGAACAGCGGAAACACTCTACAATCAAATCATTGCATGAATCTGGTGACATTAATACAGCATCAAGCTATAGACCGATCAGCCTATTTTACCTGTTCTGTCTAAGATATCAGAGAATGTAATAGCAAATCAGCTTTCTACCCACCTAGGTGAATCTGACTTACTACACGGAAATCAGTACGCGTACAGAAGGAAAAGAAAAACCCAGGTCAACATCGACGAAAAAATATACAATGATTTAGGGAAAAAGTATGTAACTCTCTTGTTGCTCTTTGACCTCTCAAAAGCATTCGACAGCAAAGATTTTTCTTTCTTTCTTCGTTGAACACAAATAGCTTTTGCATAAGATCTCGAGCCTAAAAGAATACACCCAATGGTTTAAGAGCTGTTCATCAAACAGATCTCATACTGTTTTCCTTGAAACTCATCAGGTTTTACCAGCAATGACTTTGCGGTCTCTCAAGGAACAATTCTCGGCCACCTTCTATCTTCTATTTTTATAAATCACTTCCCATCAATGCCACTGAACACAAGAATCTCGATATATGCGGATGATGTATAAATCACAATAACAATTACTCTGCACAAAATACTGGATACTAAAACATTCGCTGAAAACCTTTTAAGTAGCTTAATTTATGCTATGATCATAATGGCTTCAAACTTATTGCAGGCAGAATGCAATGTATCATTTTCGGCTCTAAAAATGTACAGTAATAAAAAGCTACCTAAACTTATTCTGACTCTGACTACTTGGGAACGAGGTAATCGAGCCTGTAGATAACTAAAAAATTTCGGAGTGCGGTTTGACCAGAATAGGATCTTCAAAACCCATGTAACAAAACATGTAATATAATAAAAAATGAAATCTTAATCTGTTTTCATTGCAAAAAAATGTACTAGACTAAAAAAAAGATAATTTGCCATTCAATTTGAAGTGTAATCACGCTTCGACTACTGCAGTCACGCTTGGAGAGATGTAACTAAATCTCTCCACATAGAGTTACAAAAATGCATGAATTTTTCCGCCAAAGTTGTTTGTATGTAACTGTAATTTTAAGAAATGAGATCATGCAACGTCTTTCTTAAATAAACTGAGCTGGATCCCCATATATCAATGGTTTATCATTCGTAAAGTGCTATATGTTTTTTTCGAGGCTCCATGGCGAACTGGCTAGTGTGATAGCCCCGCAGCGGGGAAGTAATAGATTCCCGGCTCAGGTACTGATTTTTACGTAAACAGGGAGTACTTTCCATGGGAAAGGAAGCTCAAACCTCACATCCGTCACACGACAGTAGTTGTATGGCATTGAAAACCCAACGGTAAAACATGTTTGAAACAATTTGAAACAATTTATTACCACAAGTGTTGGATCATTTAAAAATAGTACAAACATGGATTTCTCATACCATTACAATGGATAGTGCTTTTTATAAATAGCTACATGTGGGCCCAAATGAGTTTTATGACTTCTAGGGTATCCTACAAGACCTTACGCTAAGCGTACATATAAATGTAAATATTCTAGTGCACTTATACTTAGCTTACATACGATTGATCAAGTCCAATTTATTGAACGAAGAAGATAAGTAAATATGATTTAAATGTAGGAATTTATTCATGCCATGTTAATAGAGACTGCTTTCTATAATATACTCTGAATTATTTTAGTGACATACAATAAGGAGTTTTTTTTACCAGTCTTTCTGTATACGAGATTATAATTGAATAGTACCGTCTAAGTATCTTGATAGAAAATAGGATTCAAGATTCTTTTTGAACGCTTGGAGTATACTTATGTCACGAACGGCAGAAGGCAATGCGTTCCAAGTTTTGATACCGTTGTAGTGAAAATTAAATTGTAATCTGGTTTTGGAATGATAGGAAAGTGTAAATTTATTTCGGTTCCTTGTCCAATATTTATGATGATCAGTTTGAGCAGAAACTAATTGCTTCAGGTCTTTAATGCCTTCATCGCTCAAAGTTTTATACATGAATGTACAAAGGGAATATGATAGAGATCAGGGAGCTTCAGAATTTTCAAGGATTTATACGAGT
>VOMN01074589.1:0-24320 GCA_014899125.1 Orchestia grillus
TTCTTGTGTGACTCGAAAATATAACAGCATCTTCAACCACGTACCGAATGCTTTAAAAATTTTCTGAAAATCTATATTTATGTTAGAAAATTTTTACAGAGTCACCATTAGAAGTCGCATCCATTAAGTCAGCATTGATATTGGCTAAAATTTGATTAGCAAGAAAGTTTGGTAGGAACTCAACTCACCCGATTAGGGTTGTCAAGCCGGCAACGATCAAGCCTGGGACGTTGACGGAAACAGACAGCTGCGCCTCAGCTTCGCGAGCGCAAAAGACGGTCACCCACACCACCACAAGTGAGACTGTAAGCCACGCCTTTCTCTGTTAAAAAAGACACGAATGACTGCAGGTTGAAGAGGTCAACGATTTTCAATCCAGATACTTTTCTATTTCGTTGAGACGAGATACTTCATATAAACGTATGCGTTGTCGAAAAATCATGGGACGGTCCCCTTAAAAACGACACGAATGACTGCAGGTTGAATAGGTGGACGATTTTCAATCTAGAGACTTTCCTATTTCGTTGAGACGAGATACTTTATCTTCTTCTAAAGCCCAGTGGTTCGTTAGCATGTACAAGTATCCGCAGGGAAAATAGGTTCATAAAATTGTACTTCAATAAATATTGAATCATTATGGTATATTCGTGAATAGATACAGAATTCATCAGTTTTCTTAAGTTGAGTAATTATCATGTTCCTTAATTGATGCTTTTTTAAAATACCCTAGTCGTAGCATTGATGAATCTTTCAATTTTGTGAAGATTGTAGAGGGTCTAATAGTTTATTGAGTATTGCAGGCATAGCCAAGGACCCCACGCTATACGTCATGAACATTTGAAGTTTCTGAAAACATTCCCCTTTAGCTGGAATATTTTACAACAAAAAGCTTGTCTCGCTTTGGACTCGGCACCGGCCAGAGCACCCGTACGCAACCGCTGCTGAGAGACATTGCAACTTGAATGTTCGTTGACGTTAGAGTCGGCGCATCCTCTGAATTAGAATGTAGCCATCAATTATTTCCTTCTCGTTTCTTCACTTTTTTCTCACTACAAAATCACTCTTATCAGAAGAAAAAATGTGTTGCAAATCTATTACATTACAACCAGGTCGCCATGTTGATCTGCTGGTAGCGTCATTAAAGTGAAAGAGAGCATCGTATTTTTTCATTGGGGGCGGTCAGGGGCAGCGTTGAGAGTACCTTGAAGCTCTGTGGCCGGAGACATGAGAGGCCTACGCACAAGCGGTGTAGTTCTAGGCCCTAATAGAGCGACGGCCTTCCTCGGTGTCCACGAAAGTCCTTGTATAACCCGATGTCAACAATCAGTCGAAGGCATTAGAACTTCGACATTGTCTGGTACCCGAATCTAGTGATTTTGCTACAGTTTAACATTAAAACATACAATTCTACCTTGGTAAAATTTGGTTTAAGAAATAGTCAAACGTGAGAAGAAAACAGAAAATGATATGAAATTTGCAGAGGTTCTTTGACTCCACGGATATTTGTATGTATAGTCAGTCAATCCATTGTTTTTCCCTTACCATTTCGGTAGGCGGTGCTAGTAGGTCGCGACACGGTTGATGAGGACACTGCGTCACGTTCTCTGGCAGAGAAAGAATATTTTAAGAGAGCTGGGATATATCAGGATAACATGAAATGAATTCGTGAATTGAGTTTCTCGAATGGATAGCAGTACATATTTCGTGCAAGGAGGGTTTGTCTTGGGTTCGAACTCAGGCGTTGTGGAATGGATGCCAGAGCGCCACCACTTAGCCAGGACGCATAGTAATAATATTTGTGTGTTTAGTTGTATTTGTGTGCTCCTCATGGGGCTAGATGCGAAGAATAAAAAACTAAAGATCGCTTACCTTTTCTGTTTGTTTAACGAAAGCGAGTGGCAGTGCGACCGAGATGCCAGCATGCGCTTATGTTAGTATGTGAGCACCTTCCTTAAGTGTTTACCTACTTAAATACTTTATGTACGTTCTTGTATACATGAGAACATCAATGGCATTGAGCAGGTTCCTGAGTGGGCTGATTNTTTTCTGTTTGTTTAACGAAAGCGAGTGGCAGTGCGAGCGAGCTGCCAGCATGCGCTTATATTAGTATGTGAACACCTTCATTAAGTACTAACCTACTTAAATACTGTATGTTCATCTTGAATACACAAGAGCATCAATGGCATTGAGCAGGTTCTTGAGTGGGTGAATTTATGGAGATGCAGTTACATGCAATTTTATTTGAATTCACAAAATTATGAGATGTGAAGGGATCTGGATGCACTTCAACCTTTCACACATGAATAGCACAGAGCATGAACGACTTCGTACACAACAGGCAGCATTGAAAAACTCACCAGTCGACCTTCTTTGAATGAAAATAGCCTCTTCTATTTAAATGATGTATTTCATTTGATTCAAAAATGCATTTGCGTTGGTAGGCATATGTGTACCTGAATTGAAGTCGTCGATAAATCTACCTTTTGATGCCCTACGTCTGATGTTTTCGTTCCAAGTTATAGAATAATCTCATTTGTAATTAATTTCTACGAATAGATGCAAAGTTTTCCTAACAAATGTTGAAAAAATACCAATATTTTTGTTGGGTTTCAACTGATTTTGACGACGATTTATTACAACGGCAGCTATAGAAGCCAGGCTATGCTTGTTTAGTTTATGTCTCCGTATATGAACCATGAATAAAGGTTGAGCTGCTGAAAATCGGAAGCCAATGTACGATTCATCAAGGTTGACTGAAGCAGAAGATTCCCCCTTGAAGAGCTTTCGAGTGTCAATATTGAAGGAATATCCAGTTTCCAGAAAATCTCACCTACTTATTTTTTTTCAAATTAGAATCCTTGAGCTTGTATCCACTTCGTCCATTAACGTATTACACATCACATTTTCCCCACCACATGGCACATTCCTTTAAGATATCAACTTGACATCTTAACACATCAATTTGACATCTTGACACATCCTCTTGACACATGGGACGACATCCATGTTGGCTACACACCCACACGCCCCAGCCGCCCAATGCAGCACCACCACAACACTACCGTGTCTGGACTGGCGGCAGTGGTGGAGGCGGGCGTGGGGCGCATGATGTGTTACGTTGTGTTGGATTGTAATTTTGGGTTTGCTTTTGTACGTTTATGTTTTTTTGTATGTGTTTTGTGTGAGGTTGTGCTATTTTGGGTTGTTTCCTCGTGTCGTGAAACTTGAAAAATATCAAATATTTAGAATATTCATACGTTTTTTAAAAAAAAATATTTCCTTTGGTGGCGTGCGAGTGTTCAGAAGCATTTGATTTCGTTAAAATCAAGGACGGTTAAAACATCCATAACTTTTTACTTACAAAGTGAAATTCAAGGTAAAATTGATGAGGCCTGTTGGAGTGCTTTACAAATTACTCAAAAAAATATTCTTAATGGGCACGTTTTGATAAAGGGGCACACCATCAGGCTATGCAACATTTTAGTATGACAGATTTTTGTAGACGAGGTTTGACTAAAGAATGAAGACCACTCATTGATAAGGAAACCTAAAACTAAACGCTGACAACAAATTTCGTTATCCAGATGCTGTTTAGGAGAAACACGTAAGTGAACAGTCGGTTGAAATCCGTTGGCTAAAGAAGTCCACAAGATACAGAAACAATGTAAAAGGGGACCTTGGTTTTCTGACTGTTGGCGATTAGTGTTCTAGAAAAGCAAAAATGAGTCAAAGCAGGGTATTTTTGAAAGTATCGGTCTAATTTATTTGTCTGCACTGCGAGAGACCCGACGTCGAATATCAGCTCGCGTCACAGAACTGGAAAGGNAAGGTGTGAGACCCTAGTAAGTGGCTGATAGTAAAGCAGAGCTAGAGAACCCAAGTGGCATTATTTCAAAGATAATCGACAGAGAAAGTGCAAAATGCAAGAGCTGGGATCATTGCAATGACTCGCATTAAAAACTTTTGGTCACGTATGAGCAATATTTTCATTGATCATTACAAAATCGAATGCGCTGTGCTCTGTAAATCAAATTCAGAATTTTTTTTCGTAACGGTCGTGATATCACCGATTTTCTGACCGGTTGATAGTACCATTTTTTAAACTTAATTCAATATATGAGAAAGCGAGAGCGTCACTAAACTGTCAGATAAATAAATTATTCCTTAACATTAACAATGATTTTTCTAATGACCTAAGATAGGGCTCATGAGCTAACTGAATAGCTCATAGTTTTTGAGTCTGATAAAAGTGCTGTTCATTAAAGTTTTAATGAATATATCTCAGCACATTAGTTATTTCTGTTAACTGTCTGTTTCCTTACCGCTGCAAAATTCAAGGAAATGAATTAATTTGTTGTTCTATAAAGTTGTGATGTTGAAGTTGACAGGATTCGAAATTCAAATGGATGCATACAAACCAACTTCATAGTAATTTTAAAGTATATTCGTGCGCATATTTATGATTATTTGTGTTGAGCAAGGGTCTTTTATTAGCAGTCACCATGAATTTAAAACTGCTGGAGTGTCCGGTGGTGGGGTTTAGGATCCGTTAGGGGTTGGGGAAATTTCCCCACATATTTTTATATTACGGGCATTTAGGCGTACGGATTAATTTTCTCGTGTGATTGGCAGGTTAGGTCTAATGTTCAAGATATGATAGTTATAGAGCAGAATTGATCAGGGTCTTGCGGTGAGCTAGTCAGTGCCTCAGTCGGAGTTATGCCGAGTTAAGTCGACGAGGATCGTGGGACATCTTTTTTTCATTTTTTTCATCAGGGCACCAACCCTTCGAGATAACTCGTCGTTGTGGTGCTGTCTCCGAGTTACCCCAAAAATTGTCCGCGCCAGCATTCGTCAATAGTCTTCCAGGGCCCATTGGGGAAGGTAGCAAAGAAAGTCGTCATGATCCCTAACCTTAGGCTGTTCTTCAGTTAATGGTCACCCTTTACTGCGGTGCTTCATCACTGAAACCTAGGAATTACATCCGAAAGCAATTTCTTCTGTCTGTACTTTATTCTATTCCTAATTTTGGATGTATGCGTGATTTTCAGTTTAGTTTATTTTTAACTACAGTTTAATTTTCTAAGCACCCAGCTGCCTCATAGACGCCGTAACTCTCGCCGCTGGGTGACGCCTTAGAGAATCAGAATCTACGATCGGTAATCAAGTTAAAGAAAAGATTAAGGAAGTAAATTCTACGATTAGTAATCATGTTAAAGACAATATTAAGGAGGTTGAATTTGTGATTAGTAATCAAACTTATGTAACGATAAATTACTTAAAATTGCGAGTAAATCACGAGGTTACTAAACAATTATTTGTTTAGAATAAACCAATAGGTTTGAAACCTTATTTAAATGATATTCAAGCTGTGTTAAAAGTTTTTATGACATTAGGTACTCAAGAAACATTTACTGAATTTCCAGAAATAGTTGTAAAGTTCCGATCAAAGTTCGTTTCAAGTATAGGATAGAAGAAATTACTTCTGATTTGAACAACGTGAAAATATTTTTCAGAAGCTCTCACAAGACATCATATTAAAAATCAAAATGAAGTTGGATAAAATCAACATTACGGAATAAATTCGAGAAGATTGTTACTTTAATAAATGCAGCAATCTTCTAACTGACTGAACTCGACAAAATATAGAGACTTGAAACATCCAGTATATCAGAAATGTCTGGTGTAAATATATTAGGGCCCCAAAAAATTACATATCTATCCAATATCAGAGGCCTCCGAGCTATTGGGCTCCCATATTAGATGGAGAACAATAGAAAACTGGCTAATATCTCATAACCACCTGAAGAAATGGTGCTGTTAGTACAATAAATGATGGCGAATCATTGAGAAGTTTAAAACACCATGTTAGAAATCATGTACAAACAAGAGAGAATGTAATTAATGAAAACCATGAATCGCGACTGGAAACCATTCAGAAATCGATGAAATTAAGGTAACATCGCTTACTGAGCCTTCTTGTAGGAATACCATAATGTATAATGAACTCTAGCAAAATCAAAAGATTTGATGAAAAAATAAGAGCTGTTCCATTGGGTGCGGGCGAAAATTTTTATTATCTGGATAATGAAATAAGGAAACTAAGAACTGAATAATCAAGCATATTCACTAAAGTTCTAAGCACAAAAAAAATTAGGAAATATCAATACAACGTTCAAAAAGCACAGAGAATACGTTGAAACAATTTATAAATACGTCGTTCGTTACAAGGATATCTCAAAACATAAGTTCTAATAGGAGCAATGATTCAGAAAATACTTCGAAAATTTCTATAAAAATCTGACAAATAAAGTAGACTATAAACAATTAATGCTCAAATGGATACGACGGCATAGACTTCTTGTTTCTTAGTAACTCCACAATGTTGGGCTTAAAGAAAAACGTCTGGGAAGGGCTAAATAGAGTTATTGCCTTTGGTCGGGCTATGGAGCACCCAGTGAAGAAATTAATGGAATTCGCAGGTGTTTCATGCCCCATAACAACGTAGGTCTAACAACAATACAAACAATTCTACGCGTACTGCAATTTAAGGTAAAATTGTGGTCAGAAAAAATTCTATCAGATGGCAACTCCCGTCATGTGTCCCTAATTATTGATCATAATCGGGATGGATTAGGAATGGAATTACTGCGCAACGTCAAAGATTGCCCTTCTCCTGCTGTTTCTGACCGAACTCTTGAAAAACTTTGGAGATTTGTGAGTCCTACATAAGAAAGGGCAAAATCAACCAAATTGGGTAATTTCGAAACCTTAGGTTTCAAAATCTAATTACCTAGCAAATGAAGCATGTGCCTATCTACGAAGATACGAACACATTTATGACTGTAGTTTTAGTTTTTTCCGAGAACTTTCATTCAGTTCTATAGAATACAGAATGTCGTATCGTGAATGAATGTAATCCATGCAGTCATAAAAATCCAAGAAAACACCTTATTTTAAATCGACTAAATGCGGTTGCGGTATCATGTGACAGTAAAAGAATTGTACGTTAAACTATCAGAGAATTTACCCTTCTGTCCGGTTTGATTCGCTAGCAATTTGGTGGCTTCTTTAATTAATGTCACTCCTATACTATATTTTTTGAAGAAATAACTAGAAATCTTGGAAAAATACCTCAAAATTTATTCAAATTGAAAATTTGTACGTCCTGATGGAATAATTAAAAGTGGGTTTTGAAAAAGTTCCAATAAGATATAAGAAGTACCTTCAACTAATATCCCCGGACAAAAAAATTAGTCACTACTGGCGACAATTCTGCACGGCACTGAGTCTACCAGTTATTAGGTACTCAAGGTACTCAAGGTACTCAAGGTACTCAAGGTACTCAAGGTACTCAAGGTGTGCGGCCATCCCAATGTACACCTGGTCGATTTCAAACCCCTCTTACATCAACTGATCTCGTAGTGCGGCCACAGTACGGGCATTATCTTTTCTAGGTCTAACTTGTCGTTCTAACTTGTCAGAAATTTCCTATTGTGGTTTGGACCCTATCTTTGTCGTCGAATATTTTCTGAATAAATGCTAAGAATATATTTTTTATTCATGTTTCCGCTCACCAAGAAATAACAAACGCGTTTATCAAGCCATGGAAACTGTGCATGTAACGCTGAGGTAGTTGCCACCAGAGACTTCAGTCTCTATTATTATAATAATGTGAATAATGAATAAATCAATGAGGTAAGAGCATTTGCTTTCTCGAGAAGATCCGTCAATGAGTCAGTCTCAAAATGGGTGAGGCAGTCTAGAACTAATGCTCGTGTTCTTGTGTTTAGGAGGACAGGTATCAAAATTTTCTGAGCCATTCCGCGGCCATGCGTCACCGGAGAGATCGAGCCAGCACGCAATGACTCGGGTAACAAAGGCATTTACTGACTTTCCAATTAATTGTAGATCATTAAACAAGATAATGTATTCTGACATCCTATAAGTGGTGCTTTTTTGGACTCAGCTATAAGCCACTCTTTTATGTTTTATAAATTTTTTAACTTAACTGCCTTGGGGAAGTACGCATCACAAGCTTTACCAATGAGCGCATTCTTTTAGTAACGGGCATGCAAACTAACGTCGCTCGTGTAAACGTCTACCCTGGCCAAAAACTGTTTAAAAAAGACACCAACCCAAATGAGAAAGAAAAAAAATAATGGTTTATTTTCAAATCAGTTACATACGACGCATTGCTCAAAAAGGGTTTACAACAACCTTAAAATTGAGACGTAAAAGTCGAGTTGAAACTTCTTATGGTGATCCATATTTCGGTGCCAAGCATCAAGATTAGGCATTAACCAAATCATCGTGCGATTCCTTGTACATACCTCTCATATTTCGAGAATTAAAGTTGAAACGATGTCCCTTTGCAACCTTGATTCTCTTATACATTAAACCGACTAAAAAATGAAACAAAACGTTGAACCTGTAGCAAATAATACATAACGAGAACTCTTTATTTTGTATTAAAATTGCAGTGTTCCTGAACTTCGGATTTTTGATATCTAGTTTTGCCGAAATTCATATTAATGGTGTAATGTAAATCCACATTTGTACAGTACAAACTTGCGTTGTCTGAAAAAAAATATTATTCCTAAATAGGTGACACTTGTGACGTGTGATATCGTAAATTGGTGGGCGGTAACTAGGTAAAATACAGTCGCTGTATTCTTAGTATTACGTTCTTAGTTTTACTAGAATTTAAACATCAAGTAATTTCTCTAAAACAATGAATAAAACGTTACATTTTTAGGGGCGGCATGAGAGACTTGTGTAATAAAGTGTTATGTGTACCCTGTACCCTGTACCCGGTAGGCCGTTACACTGTGANTGAACTGCCTGCATGTAAAGACAGGAACACAAATACTTGGTACACCGTCTACAGAAATTTTACAGCAAATCTATCTCGTTTTTGTTCAGCGAAGGACTTCGCTCCCTCCCACACTTTAATGGTTCCTCAGAGCCGGTGTCGCTTGGGTTAACAGAAACTCCTCGGGTTCGCCACTGCACTGTTTAGGGTTCGATTTGAGACACAGCGATCTCTCAAGTGTTGAGACTCAGTGATCTCTCAAGTGTTGAGACTCACCGATCTCTCAGGTGTTGAGACTCAGCGATCTGTCAAGTGTTGAGACTCACCGATTTCTCAACTGTTGAGACTCACCGATCTCTCAACCGTTGAGACTCACCGATCTCTCAAGTGTTGAGACTCACCGATCTCTCAACCGTTGAGACTCACCCATCTCTCAAGTGTTAAGACTCAGCGATCTCTCAACCGTTGAGACTCACCAATCTCTCAAGTGTTGAGACTCAGCGATCTCTCAAGTGCTGAGACTCAGCAATCTCTCAAGTGTTGAGACTCACCGATCTCTCAAGCGCTGAGACTCACCGATCTCTCAAGCGTTGAGACTCACCGATCTCCCAAGTGTNAGCACGCCTTTTTAATGACACCAATTACCGACAACGATCTAAGTATACAGCATGGGGGGAGGCGAAGCAGGTGTTCAGACGCTGTCTTTTTGACAGTTACATTCACGTAGGAATATGCGGGCTTATTTATATTTTCCAATATTCCCTGTCTTAAGCACACGCTCACAGCGAATCGCTTTTTTTTAGGAAAACTGTTGATTCCCCGAACTCAAGAACAGAAAAATAGAGATTTTCGCGTGATGGATCCACNTTTTCCAATATTCCCTGCCTTAAGCACACGCTCACAACGAATCGCCTCTTTATAGAAAAACTGTTGAATCCCCGGACTCAAGAACAGAAAGATAGAGATTTTTGCGTGATGGATCCACATTACCCGGGTACAAATCTCACGGGAACGGACTCAAACTCAAGATCTCTGATTTGCTGATGGGTTTGAGGACCATCAAAGATGCCAGCGTTCAACTTCTAGTTGGTTAAACATAAAAAGAATGACACAAGTAAGTGAAACAGACTCCATCCTTATCAAGAGCTCTGGTGAACTGTTGAATCAAGCTGACCTTGACGTGAAGCGGTAGAAAGAGTATCTTGTCTCTGTCTACCAGAGGATTGTTGATGACGTTCCTTGCTCTGCAAGACACCAATTCCTCCCGCACAGGCCAGCCCTTCTTTGTGTGATGCCGAGCAGGGTCCCTACCATCCCACATGCATAGAAAGCCTGAGTACTTTGTGAAACTGGACTGTTATACCAATAAAAAGTGAACCATTTTCAGGTCAACGCAAATAAGCCCCTTATGCTGGTCATACCTAAATTTTTGCCAGCACTTTCTTCATGTCTTTATATTTCTCCTTCAGTGCAGTCGAGTGAGCGAGGAGTACAGAGACAAACTGGTTGAAGTTGTGAAACAGAACGGATTTCAGCGATCCCTTGCGGCTGCAAATGAACAGTCTCTAATCTTTGGGTTGTTACTAGGTACTCCAAGCATGTGCAGATGTGAGCAATATCTCCATCTGAGATGTGAGCAATATCTACGTACAGTACACCAAGTCCATCTCTTAAAAGAAAAAACGGCGGAACTCTTCATGTTCATTCGAGCAGTTGGTTAAAAAATTCATTTTTTTCATGTGGTTATCAATGCAGATTCGATGCTTTCACGACAGTTATTGTTGAACTTGACCTCCGTTGAACAGTCTGGAGGCTGTTCTTAACTTGAGAACCAGGGTTTAAAGAATAATTTTTATTCAGAGAGCGCATGCAACATTGTATGCGTCGTACAAAAAACTCTCATTCAAGGTGTAGGGACAAAGACTTTTTATTAAGCGAAATTTGTGTATTTATGCATAGATACGTCGTCGATTGTTCGCTGTGACGGGTGAGGGAAAAAAGCAAATCAACAATGTGGTGAAATTAGGAATATGGGATTTTCTTGGTAAGGAACTTTGTTGAGGAAGATTAGAAAAGTAACTTTCGAAACAACTTAAAGACTATGTGGGTGACGTTGACCACACTCTCACGAGTAGAAAGCTCTCGTTCGTAGATAAACACATAAATCTCCAAAAATGTCAGAGTGAAGTGGTGTCTGTGGTTCTCGAAGGGAATCACTTTTCAGGAAGGTCATCGCAAATAAGCAATAGGTCTACCGCGGAATTTCTTAATTCTGCGGAATCTGTGACAACATCCCTTAATTTTTCGCTGAATATGTATGCGCGCTCCCTGTGTGCTCTATTTCCGCAAATTTGATTTCCCGTGACATTACAATAGTGAATGTGTTAAATTTAAACTGTGTTTTTTGTCCCCTTCTTCTGTAGGTCAATGGGTGCACTCATATACATAGGTATGTGAGAGGTATGAAGCGACCTCTCAACCCTTGATGATCTGGTTGTTAATGTAAAGTAATTTATCATGATTTATTTGACAATGCAAAAAAATTCTATCCTTTTCTTAGGAATAAAAAACATTTCTCACTTTCATCAACTTTTTAAAAATTTCATTTATATGTCAAATTTGTGCACGAACCTTACCATCAGATCCTGTAACAAAATATGCCTTTTTCATGACGACAATATTATTCTTTTTCTCTCATACGTTTATTTTTTATCATGTGTGCCTCGTAGGGTCACAACAGCTTTTTTGACTACAGGAAATTTTAGCTTTTATTGCCAATTTTGTTGACGATTTAAATGTCTATAGTGTAGAATTCGATACTCTTTCAACCCGCTTGCGACAGGTTCTTGAAAGCATAAAGAAATCGGTATAATTCTGACCGTAAAAAAATATTCGTTCGTTGGATCAAATATTGAATTTCTTGGTTTCGTCGTTGGTCACAGCGAGATCAGGTCTGGTCCGATAAAATATTGGAGCTATAAGACATTCCCCTAGACCCATTAATAATAAAATTTTACGATTATTCTTAGGAATACTTAATTTACACTCGCACTTCCTACCTCATGCTGCTCAGAATGTAGCTGCATTGATAGATGGGTTACAGAAAAATTATTTTGATGTTATAGATGGGTCTCTGGCTTTAGAGCAGAGTTATAGAGAAGATACCGAAATGCCAGCAAATCTTTCGTTGACTGGTAATGACTACACCAAATCCACATTTCCCTTTTGTTCTCCAGACGGATGGAAGTAATTCTTGGTTTTGCTGCAGTTTTAGGACAAAGGATTGAGGAAGTTTTCCGTCTTGCTTTTATCAGTAGCCAAAAGTTCACCAATGAAGAGCAAATTTATTTAGTATTAAAGCTCGAAGGGTTAGAGATAAACTAGAGTACCAATAATTTCTATCAATACTTGAACAAAAAGAATGTCTGCATTGATCATGCGCGGCTACAGTGTTTGAGGTAGAATAAGTAATAAAATTCTCCGTTGATGAGATGGGCCCTTAGCTTTCGTGAATACAATTTCCATATCGAATATATTGAAGGAACTGATAATTTCTTGGCAAAAATGCTGTCCGGGGCTTTAATGATTCAATTTGATATTCTTGTGTATCATATTTTGAGCTTACTGTGGGGACGAGTAAGAATAGATAGAAAGATGTGCGAGAATTTTCGAAGTAACTCTAAATGATTTCGGTAGAGTTGTCGCTAGTTAGGCCCACTGTTGGGACCGACTGGGATACAGTCCGCCACTCGTCTGTCGTTCTTTCTGTTGTGTCTGTCGCTGGTAAGCATTGCCAATTATCATATAAGTGACTTTACCTTTTCTGTAGCAAACTTGGTAAATGCTTTGTTTCATATTACATAATGGTGTTAATTATTATTCCTCCTTTTCTACGTATTACTTTCTTGTACGATTCCTCCTCGATCCATACTCTTGTACATTTGGCCTAGACACGTTGAGCGTATTGCCAGGCTGTTGAATCTTCCCTAGTAGGGTTAGCGCTAAGAACTATTTTCCAATCATCATTGCATATGACTATCATTAACCTTTTAATGCGACTTGGCTTCTTCTGTTTTCCTACTTTTGACAAGATACTTCCTACGAATTAATGGCGGAGAATTGTTAAGGAAATCATATGAGTACCCCTCAAAATGTGAGAATTGTCTCCTGCGTCTCCTTTTCTTCACCGCATCCAGTATATGGCTTTTGGGGACCTTGCAGCGGAGAGCGCCGCCTAGTCACTATAGAGTGCAAGGTATAAAATTAATGTAATCCAGATTCAATACTTTATTTTGAAGAACTTTTAAGAACAAATTTTAATTTAGCCGTATTAAGCAACATCAATGTTAAAGTTAATTTCCAAAAAAGAGTCTAACGTGATACTTATTCTCGTGAGGTCAATTAAATTCCTACTAACAAGTCCAAACGATCTCTGGGGCAGACGGCGTCATGCAAGAGGTGGCCGTGCTGCCCTCCTTCCTCTGATCACGACTTTCAGCCCCTCGTGGCATTGTTGTAAGCGCAAGTATAAGCATCGCTGCACTTCTTTCGTGTGCCTTGAAACGAAAATAAAAAATTAGTCTTCGCTTAGGGCAGCGTTAACGTCAGAATAATAAAACTAAGGTTGGTGAAAGTATGGGTCAAGAAAAAGATGAGTTTCAAAAGTATAAAGCTCTCGAGCATTCTACGCTCATCATCAATATCTGCAATTAATACAAAATTTGTTCGTGCATGTAACAAGTGAAACAAATGGGAATTGGATAAACGGATAATATGAGTGAACACGTGAGAAAAATACACTAAGAGTAATTCATATGTTCGCAAAAATTTTGTTGCCCTAATCTAACATACTTAGGGGAACAGATGAGTCTCATTCATTTAAAGTTGGTCTACGTTAATGAATAAAAGCCCCCCAACTAATATAATATTTTATCCACTGGTCGAACTTATAATTCCAAAACCATCATCATAAATCGGATCATCCCATTTGCTGGAAATGGTGTCCAACGCAGCTTTTTGTGGGACTCCCATCAGGGCGATGGGAATAGCTGGAAATCAAAATATGCCTCAAAATATGCCAGTCCGTACGAACTGAGTTCGCCTGCGTTCTGCTCAGCGCGTCGCCAAATTTCGTGGAGTCTCTCTATGTATGATGTGCAGCACGACACGGCCTGCACTTATATTCATAGACGACGCAACTCTGCAGGAACACAGGTATTTTCTCACTAAACTGAGAAAAATCACTAGCAGTGAATTTTCGCAAAAAAAATCCTGAGATTATTTTACGGATAGGTGAGGAAATCAATAGATTGTAGTGATACCGTTCATAATATTGAGACTAGAAAGCTTGGTGATATACTATTGGTATCATAGTTGAAATACCGGTCATACAATGTATTATATCTGGTCAAGTTTTGTGGTAGACTAAACAGTTTTTGATGACATGGAACCAAGTTTTTTGATTCACTTAGTCATGGAGGCTCGGAGTTAAAAGGTTGAAAGCCTCTCATACTGGCGAAGTTTCCTGTCGAAAACTACCTCGATTCAGACGAGATTTACCAGCTAGCAAAGAGAGCAAAAAAAAATACAGGATATACATCAAAATCATATGAACATAGCACAATAAATGGATAAAACGTATAACATCCACACCTTGACTGTCATTCTAGCAAAATAAGGGGGTAATTTTTGAGAAATTTTACCCAGATAGAGAAGACTGCCAGTCTCCTCGCTTCTGGACCGCTGACTCCCACAAAGCAACGCTACCCACAGCACCCGTGTACCTTGTCAGGACGCGCCTCACTTCCCAGGATATATACGAGCCTAATTATTACCTAATACCTTATTGCCTTGTAACGCAGAAAGGTAATTCTACTTATGAAAAACAGGGCTGAAGCTGTTAAAAGCATGCTAGTTCTGGTTAAAAGTGTGTTCTGTAGTGCATCCAATCAAAACTTAGCTATCATTGATAAGAATTGTAAAAAAGGTAGACATATTGTTCTTCAGTTATGAGGACGAATGAGATACGTTCGGTCATATGTGAATGAAAATAGCAGGAATAAATGACATACAGTGCATTGAAAAGAAAACGTACGTAGAAGAAATGAGAACAGCACTCTTGACATATCAGCAACCAACAGACCACGCACTTAAAATAATTATTAGAGCAAAATAAACACGGCTATTTTGCGTGGTCTTGAGTTCTGAATTAAAATGCATTTTGACAACTTAAATCAAAGACGTTACTGCAACTTATAACTTTGTAACATTCTTTATGGATCGGGTGAAAAACGAGATCTACTTGATCCCTGATTTTACTGTGGAGAGACTAGTGACTGGTCAGGAGGTGCGAGCTGTGGAGAGACTAGTGACGGGTCAGGAGGTGCGAACTGACGGCCTGGTGCGCAGCAGGGCGGGTGCGGAGATGGCGGGGCGTCTCCCCGCAAGAGGTAGTGCTACACTAGCTACACTTTTACCAATGTAATACTGACCAAACAAGCCAGTGTCCGATCCTTCACGCCTAACACATATCCTATATTGTATTTATTAAGGAAATTATGCTTAATTAAGCTAAGCACCAACATGCCATGATCCCTCCAAGCCATTAAACATTTGATTGTCAGTGTTCTGCGTGTTGTTGTAGTTGTTCTCTTTTTTCTATTAGTTTTTTCCTTTACATGAGTTGATTCGCTCTATATCCCGGTATTTTCCATCTGTTACCGTCCATACCTGATTTCCTCCTTGTAACTGGAGTACGATGTGTTTACTTTTTTGCAGTCCTAACGGCGGATGTGCTAAGTTTTGCAGGACAGCTCTACATTGGAAATAAAAATTTTCAATAAGAAGAGTATGTTTTGCCTGTTATAGTTATTTTTTCTAATGGCTTAATATGTTGCAATTAGTGAGATGACTTGCAGTTGTGCTATCTATCATTCATTCAATTCGAAAGTTGTTATGCTATTGTCTACAGTAATTAAAATTTTAAAATTCAAGAAAATGAGAAATAGAAGATAAACCGATTACCAAAATATTCTGACACAAGATAGATATTACTAACTAACAACCACGTAAAATAAATCACAAAAACCGATGGTAACTTAAAAAATTACAAAAAACATTAAATGTATTCTTGGAGTTGGAATGAACAAATATAGAGGCAATTGAAGCGTAAAGTGTAAAACAAAAAAACAAATGAGATTAACTCACATGCTTCGGTTTTACCGAGGCTAGGACACCAGACGACGACTGTACAGGAACCGCTGTTCAACCGGTAAGAGGGAGTGCAGTCTGTTCGGTACAGATTTTTCGGTGCAGTTCGTAGAAACCTGTCAACAAACAACCGTCGTTTGAACAAAACAGAGGGGTACCGCAGGGACGGGATGTACTGGGTTGTAAATTCTGCAATACTTCTCTCCTGCTTTCATGATTTACCTCTGAGTTTGCATGGACTACAACTTATGATACTATCAAACAACGGCTGATCAAAAGCTAGACAGTTGATAGTTCGTAAAAATTTCCGATTTCCGTGATGATGATGAACAGTAGCAGCAGTGCCATGAACAGAAACACCTCCTGAAAATGGTTAGTGAATGGTCGTGTAAAAAGGTAAATTTTACATTTCAATCCGGATAAGCGTGTTCAACAAGACACTTCCCTAACACCCCCGGCCAAGGCACGGCCACATTTGAAAGTAAGGTTGAGGTATAGGTTAAGACATCGAAAGTTTCGGTGCTTCCTGAACTGTGATCGTTACAGGTCACTGGATTCGACTTGTACGTACTTATGCGGCATGTAATAGTGTACTTGCGCGGTACAATGCAAAAGGAATAAATAGAAGTTTTCTGGAAATTTGTGTCTTTACAACAGCGCATCGAATAAAAAAAAAGAACCTTTATTAATTGCAACATGTTTTACCGTTTGGTTTTCCATGCCTTACAACTACTGGCGTGGTGAGGGATGCGAGGAATGTGTGGTTTAAACTTCCTCTTCCGAAGGAAGTACTCCCTGGTTACGTAATATGCCTCGCAAGAGCCGAGATTCGAACCCTGGTCCTCTCGGCTGCGAGGCCATCACGCTACCAGTACGCCATGGATCCCGAACTTTCCACAGCAACAACAGTAGCAACATCAACTTTCTCAGCATGCATTGTGACGCAAGCATCTATACGGCTATTTTAGTGCCGGAAAATGTATGTTCTAGTCATGAGATACATTCCTCCGCACTTGTTTTGATGTCTTTCATGAAATTCTTACTCGGGAGTAGCAGCGTTTCCAGAAGTATCGAGAGCCGGCTCTGCCATCACTTGATCATCCGCCTCCGCCAATCCAATCCAATCCGGCCCCGCCTGGACAGCTCCAAGCACCATCATCATCATCATCACCACAGCGGCGAACATCGTAACTTTACCCTGCTCGGAGAAAGTATGGTAGCCACACTGAATTAGCTCTCCTCAAATCCGTGTAAGATTTATTAAATAACCTCGATGAAATCTCAAACAATGGGTAGAACCCAAGCATAGAAACTATGTTAACCTCACAGGATGTGTGTTGGCCTGCGGATGTACCAATATTTTACTTAGACGGCTCGTTTTAAGTTTCCGGAATAAAATATTTTATAACAATAAGTTTTGATTCACGTCTGCATGAAGCCAATGATGCCGAAAGGGATGCTTCCACCTCAAACCCGTCTGAAGTTTGTGCTGAATGAGGGAAACCAACTTTAAAAACTATCCCAAAAACTCTTCAACACAAAATATTGGCACATTCACCCCCCGTCAGTGGCAATAATGTATTGTATGACGGTTGCTTTATGCAACTAATACGAACAGCACTGGTCGAGTGTGGTCCTCACCATGGTGAAGTATGTAGAAGTCGGTGATTGGCTATCACTCAAAAAGTTTAGAGGTTCGGCTTGGAAGGCGCACGCGATTCTGTGGAAGAAGAAATTTATTCGTTGAGAACTTGGCTAAACTTTATCACAAATTCTCTAATTATTGTAATTGTCACCGTTGCTTTCAGTCAACATTTATCAAAGAGAAATAGAGCAAAACATGACTTCTCTTCGAAAATATGGGCCAGTGAGTATGTTTGGAGGAGCCCGTAAACTTTTATTCAAAAGTTCCTCCAGAGTTCATGGTTTTCGCATCAAGGTTGAGTGCAGTTACACTTCCGGATTCCTCTACTTCCACACAAAATCAAATTATACAGAGAGAGCATTGCTAATCATGAGCTAGTCATATCTTTTTCGAGAATATGAATAAATTCACTGAAGGCAAGTCAGTAATCCAGGCAAATTTCAGTTCCCAAAACAAAGTTACAGGAGATTAAATAGAAGCCAACGGAACTGCTAAACTCTCAGACCTTCTGTGTCAAAATGGAAGACATATTCCACTTTAGATACATAAAAAACTAATTTTTATGTGTTGAAACCATACTCACTAGAATCACATCCATTGAAAGTATCTATATTCTGAGTTACATATTTTCAAAGTCCTCGTGCTATGTATTTCCAAATCATTGAGGTATAAGTACAACTAAGAGACATTGGACAAATTAACTATAAGAGATGATACACATTTTCAGGACTGCGCAATTTCGTTCACGCGACTAAAGTTTAATTTGCTAATATTCTACAACAAGAAGTCACAGACGTCTCTGACACGACTCAAGTCACCGCCTGAAGGCTGTGTGTCATCAGAAAAATGTTTCTCCCAATTAAGTAGACGTTCGACACATTGGTTTTTCAAAAGTTTGTAACTGATAACTTAACGCATGACACTTATTGCCGACCAAACCGCTACTCACTTCTATATGCACATGGATTGAGCGGAGAATTAATGGTTTTTACAATCAAAATTGAAGCCTAGAACCATCATGCTAAACATCAACTCTACACGCTTGTGTTCCTGCTCAGAGATTCCCAAATGGAAGACAAGCGTCCGCACCTTGGCCACTGTGCCCCGTGGTAACCTTCACGAGTTCTGTAACATTCGAGTGCCATTACACAGGAAAAACATAGAAAATAAATAAATGAACATTGCTCACCTGGTACTGTAGCTTAGGTGGAAGTAAGTCGCGATGTGAGCTTGTGGATAGCGGGGGCTTATATAAGAATGCGAGTTCCAAAACAAAGTATAACACGAATATGCAAAATTATACAACGTATGTACGTTCTTGCATACATCTGAACCTCAGTACTATTGAACCTATTCTAAAGATGAATGGGTTTATGGGTGTGCAATCGTAAGCACCTTTGTTTGAAATCTCAGTGCTTTGAGAGGCAGAGGGGTGTAGCGTGCATTTCAGGCCCGCATGGCTGGAGCAGTGTTCAGAGGATGATAGATTTTGAATTATACGATCGCAAGCGGTGAAAAAATCCCCGGTCGTACCTCTCTTGAAATGAAATTGTTGCCATAAAAATGACGTATTGCGTTTGATTCAAACACCCTTACACTCGGGTTTGCGTTTGTGTGTTTGAATTGAATCCTTCAAGTAGTAGTAGTTCGTATTGATTCTTTTTGTCTGACTCATTAAATTCCTTTTCGATTGATAAATTTTGCTCGGCTCAAAATTCTGCCTATGGATGCACAGCTTCGGCCATTAATGTTCCAAAAATATCAGTATCCCTGTTCCGAGATGATTAATTTTGACGATGAATAATTAGAACGACCTCAATGGAAGCAATGTTATTTTTGTTCCGTTTGTGCTTTCATCTATCAACCATGAAACTTGAGCTACTGAGTACCTGAAAAAATGCAGGCTCAACATCAAAGTAAACTGTAACAGAGTTTTCATCAAGAGGAGCCCTCGAATGTTAGCATTGAAGCGACGGCCAAGTTTAGGAGAACTTTGCCTCTTTCGCCTATGAAATTAGAACCTTTGAGTTTAAATCCACTTGGTACGTTACGGTAACATTTTCCCTTTGCACATTCACTGCATACACCTCCTTGAAAACATCCACTGAACACTTCGATTTGGTGCATAGAATAGAATGTGGCAACAAAATCATGCCGAGTGCCAGATTGTTGGGTTTCTACTAAAGTCTCGTGGCGTCCGACACCAATCACGCGCAGGCAAATGATTGGACGTGGAATAGGACGGCAGGAGAGAACAGATCGTATTAGTACCACCTCTGGTCTGTGACTGCCTTCACTACCACTCTCCACTCTATCTCTTCAAGAGAAAAGCAGGCATTGATAAATAAAACAATCACACTCACAGTTAACAATTTTCCCACACCGGCATCAGAACGTTCGTTTAACATAAGAAAGCGTACATTTCACAATTCAGGGATCGTATCCTTCACAAAATGTTTCTTTGCATCATCAGTAATTTTTAAACAGAGATCTTAAATCTGAAGCTTAAAATGCTGGTATGCTCCTTATCCAGTATTTGTGCATACGATTTTTGAACGCGTTAACGGTGCCAGGAGAGACTGTTTTCCGGTAGTTGGTGCTATATTCTAACAATTCTAACCAGAAAGAAATTCAAGGCCTGGAATGTTCAGAACGATCTTCTTATAAGTTTCTGAATGTTATTTTTGGCGCGAATGATATTGTTTATTTCGAAGAGCCCACCAGGGTTAAAGTCATTGAAGCCACAAAAAATATTTGTAGGTCTCGATTAGTTGACTTCGGAGCCATCTTTGTTCAAGCGAGATGAGGTTCAGCCGTTGAAGTTCGTAGCTGAGGTTCCAGAGATCAGGGATAAGTTTTGTTGTTTTGCGTTGAATTTGATCCATCCTTTTGAGGTGTCATCGTAGGGTAGGAGACCAGAGTTGATGTGCATATTCTTGATATGATTAGGCTCACTCCGGTGATATAAATATCTTTTCCCCTACAGAACCATGTCCAGAAATGCTTATTTAAAAAATTACGGAAAATTAAGAGTTGGAGAGTGTCGGAAAAAAGTATAGAATCAAAAGTCAGGACAAATTTATTATTCTACCGAAACAATTCTGTATTTGAACAATACAGAATTTGAAGGTAGGTAAGGTATTCACAGTAAAAGTGCGAAATTCCATCCGTCTGCTGTGATGCATGCGAAGCGCCGGTGCAATGATAACTGAAATTCCTGGTGTCTTTGGGCTAATTAGATTGACGCTTTGTGTTGGGTAGTGTTGGTCTGTGTTATTATGCGTCGGTCTCAGTAATTTTGTGTTGGTCTGATTTTTTTGGGCTTGTTTGTGTTGCTTTGTGTTTGCCTGTGTTGTTTTGTGTTAGCTTGCATTATTTGTGAGGTTTGTCTTATTTTGTGTTGGTTTATATCATTTTGTACTGGTTTGAGTCACTTGGAGCTGGTTTGCGTTATTTTCTGTTGGCTTAGTGCTGGTTTGAGTCATTTAAAGCTGGTTTGCGTTATTTATGTTGGCTTACTGTTGGTTTGAATCATTTGGAGCTGGTTTGCGTTATTTTCTGTTGGCTTAGTGTTGGTTTCGATCATATGGAACTCGCTCGCGTGGGTTTGTGGGGATTTATATTGCTTTGTGTTGGTTTGTTATGTGAATTAGTACATTTTCTGTTTGTTTACGATATTCTGGGTGGCCCTGCGCAGTTTTGCGTTACTTTGTGTTAGTTTGTGTTCGTTTGTGTAAGTTTGTGTTAGTTTGCGTTAGTTTGCACTATTTCGTGATATTCTACGTAAAATAAATTTTTAAGTTAGCTTGTTTTTTCGTTTTGTTTAGTGCAAGTTTGTGTTATTGCAGGATATTTTTTTATAATTTACCTTTTTGTCTCTCACTTCATTTTTTGTGCTCTCGTGCCAAATAGTTTCTGCATTTGGTTCACATTTTTCCCTGATGGTCTGTGTTTTCTTCTTACTAAAAATTTGATTCATATTCTATGCTCGTTGATATTCTGTGTTCATTAATATTTTGCGCTGATTTATATTTTTAGTTCGTTGATGTATTGTGTTCATCGATCTTTTGTGTTCGTTGACCTTTTATGCCCATTTATACTTTGTTTACGTCGATATTTTATGTTCGTTTGCATTTTGTGTTGGTCTATATGCTTTTTATTAACCCTTTGCTATTAAACTAGTTCTCTTCGTAAGAAAAAAATTTACTATACCAACCTAATTGACCTAAAATACCACATTGTGTCTTAAATACCCTATAATTCAAGACACGTGAGTTACGTGAGGAATGTGGGACTTATGCTTTCTTCATTTGGGAAAACAGTCCGTGAATCCATGCAAATTTGCCTGTCATAACCGGGTCTGGAACCTCTCAACTACCTCACCCTAGCACAGAACGCATACTACTACGCCAGGCAGCCCCCGACAATGGACTTGTCGGCTCCAAGTGCCCATGCGTCACCACGCAGCTCACGCGGAGGTCGCCTCATCTAACTGGACTAGGAGAGGCGATCCTGCCTCACGTACAGGCACACCAACATATTGTGCAAATGGGAAAACTTGGTTATTTAGCAGCTCAATGTGGCCATGCTGGTTCAGTTTGACGGACACCGCAACCAAAGGATCCACTTCTGCGTACTTGAAACCGCCCCATAACATGACAGACCCTCCTCATCCTATATGACAGATCCAAGAAAAACAATAAGTGACTAAGTTTTCGTCCTTAGAGCTTATTTCTCGATTAATTATTCAATTACGAAAATCAATCAATACGCTTTGTTATTCATCATGACGAACCTTCAGGTGAGTGATGATAAGTTTGCATACTCCTTTAGGAATGATTTAAAAAAGGTACTTGACCTGTCGTGTTGACTAGTTACAACCCACAATTCTCAGTCAAAAAATCGTTGATTTTTTCCATTGATCATCATAAATAAATTTAACTCATTTCTCGTTTGTGCGTCGGAAAGAGAAGAAGAACTAAGTGCCAAATGGAGTAGAAATGAAATCGAAGCCGGTGCTCTTCATTTCAGGGTATAAAACTTAGTCTCTGATTGGTCATTAATTCTACTAATATCTTCAGCTAGTGTTCGCAGATTACTTTACATTAATTCACTCCGATCTCTATTTCTATTTATCACTCTCCGAAAACCCTAAGTAGAAGAACTGAGGTCGAAAACAAACTAGCAAATTCATGGCCTGTTTTGCTCTTGTGCTGATTTTCTAAAAAAATAATATGCGATATCCAGCGCCTAAAAATTCCAACCGAGTTAGGCCGTGATTCCTAAACATTTTTCTTGTCGTTGTGCCGGGGTTAGGGTCCGTCCACGGTTAGGAAAATTTCCCCACATATTTTTTTATTACAGACATTTAGGTTTGAGCCTTAACCAATTTTCTAGTGTAATTGGAAGGTCAGGTCTAATGTTCAAATTATAAAAGTTTTAAATTATAAAAGTATAAAAGTTCAAATTATAAAAGTTCAAATTAGAAAGTTGGAAGGTCAGGTCAAATTATAAAAGTTATGTTCAAATGCAGTCGTCAGTGGAATTGATGAGTACCTTGTAAGCTCCATGGCGTACTGGTTAGCGTGATGGTCTCTCAATCGGGACGTTTAGGGTTCAATCCCGGCTCAAGCAAGGCGTTTCACGTAACCAGGTAGTACTTCCCTTGAAAAGGAAGCTTAAACGACACATTCCCCACATCCCTCTCCACGCCAGTAGTTGTAAATTATTGAAAACTCAGCGGTAAACCGAATTGGAATTAATGAAGGTTCTTGTGCTGAGCTAGCCAGTGTCTCAGTCGCAGGTTTGCAGAGAATCGTGGGCTATTTTCAATGAAATTATCGATGGGGTACCTCAAGGATCAATCCTCGGCCCTATTCTGATTTCTAATTTTATAAATGACTTTCCATCAATGTCACCGAACACAAGAATCTCGATATATGCAGATGATATCCAAATCTCAATAAAAAGTAATCCACACAAACTAATGGAAACTAAAGCAATCGCTGAACGCCTTTTGAATAGCTTGAAATCATGGTCAGACCGAAAAGGCTACAAATTATCCCTTCCGGCTTCTAAGATACAATAAAAAAGCTACCTAAGCTTGCTCTGACGTTTGAGAACGCGGTTATCGAGCCTGAAGATGAAGTAAAACATCTAGGGGTGGGATTTGACCAAAACAAGACATTTAAACTCACGCAGAAAAAACAAATAAGAGAATAAATGGAACCTTAATGTTTTTTCGTCAGGTAAAGAATGTGCAAAATTAAAAAAAATAATGTAAAATCAGTCTCTAGTATTATCACGTTACGACTACTTAGATTAGTGTGGGGAAATACATCTAAATCTCATCAAGAGGATTTACAAAAATGCAGTCTCGACTATTATAATAATGCGAATAATAAATCAATAAATGAGGTAAAAGCATTTGCTTTCTCGAGAAGATCCGTCACTGACTCAGTCTCAAAATGGGTGAGGCAGTCTGGAACTAATGCTCGTGTTCTTGTGTTTAAGAGGATAGGTATCAAAATATCTAAGCCATTTTACGGCTATGCGTCACCGGAGAGATCGAGCCAGCACGCAATGACTCGGGTAACAAAAAGCATTTCTGGCTTTCCAATTAATTGTAGATTATTAAACAAGATACGGTGT